>ML323212.1:14596-80877 GCA_005239505.1 Nicotiana paniculata | reverse complement strand
AACGGAAAAAAACTAAAATTTGGAAAAAAAGCCTTTCTGGAGAGATGTGGTGGGGGCATGAGGTGGGTTGGTGAGGGTGGGGAAGGTTGAGAAGGAGTTTTGGAAAATGTTTTTCCTTCTTTTGTTAAGGAAAATATTTTGCTCTAATTGGAGGAAAATGAGTTCACAAGGAAAATATTTTTCAAAACATTTAAGCCAAATAAACATGGAAAAATTGAAAAACTTTTTTCTTCATACCAAACACACCCTTAGAGTGGAAGGGTAGTTCAACATCACTTGTAGGTAAGTTTATTTCTTACCTTAAGGCACAACGAATGATCGGTAAGGGGTGTCTCGCCTATTTGGCTCATATCATTAATCCGGAATCAGAACCACCAGCGCTTCAGTCTATGCCAGTTGTTAGATAATTTCCAGAAGTTTTCCCAGATGACCTTCCCGGATTTCCTCCTAAAAGAATCGTAGACTTTGGCATTGATCTCATGACAGGCACTCATCCCATATATATACCTCCTTATAGGATGGCTCCAGGAAAATTTAATGAGTTGGGGATTAGTTGAAAGATCTTCTTGACAAGGGCTTCATCAGGCCGAGTGTTTCACCGTGGGGTGCCCCGGTCCTATTTTTCAAAAAGAAAGATGGGTTTCTTAGAATGTGCGTCGACTATCGGCAGTTGAATAAAGTTACCATTAAGAACAAGTACCCACTGCCAATAATTGATGATTTATTTGATCAACTTCAGGGTGCAAAGTACCTTTCAAAGATAAACTTGAGGTCAGGGTACCATCAGTTGAGAATCAGAGAAGAGGATATATTTAAAACAACCTTTAGAACTCGCTACGGGCACTATGAATTTCTAGTAATGTCCTTTGGGTTGACAAATACTCCAGCTGCATTCATGGGCCTCATGAATAGAGTTTTTAAGACATTCCTTGATACCCTTATTACCATGTTTATAGACGATACTTTGGTATACTCTAAGAGCAAGGTTGAGCATGCAGAACACCCCAGGATAGCCTTGCAGACCTTGAAGGAGAATGAGCTTTATGCTAAGTTTTCAAAATGTGAGTTTTGGTTGCAGTCAGTGACATTCTTAGGCCATGTAGTATCTAGTGAAGGCATAAAAATAGACCCTCAAAAGACAGAAGCAGTCAAGAACTGGCCTAGGCCGACAACGCCAACCGAAATCAGAAGTTTCTTGGGGTTAACTGACTGCTATAGAAGGTTTGTAGAGGGATTTCCTCACTTGCAGCCCCATTAACTAAGTTGACCCAGAAAGTAATTAAGTTTCAGTGGTCAGACGCTTGCGAGCAGAGTTTTCAAGAGTTAAAGAAGAGGTTGACCACTGCACCTATGTTAACCTTGCCGACAGGTTCGGGTGGGTTCACAGTGTATTGTGATGCCTCCAGGGTTGGTCTCAGTTGTGTTCTTATGCAAAATGGAAAATTTATTTCTTATGCTTCCACGTAGTTAAAGAATCATGAAAAGAACTACCCCACACACGACTTGGAGCTTGCAACAGTGTTGTTTGCATTAAAAATATGGCAACACTACCTTTATGGCTAGCATTCTGAATTGTTTACAGATCACAAAAGCCTTCAGTACATTTTCAAGCAAAAAGAATTAAATTTGAGACAAAGAAGGTGGCTCGAGCTATTGAAGGATTATGATATCAATATCCTTTATCACCCGGGTAAAGCTAATGTGGTAGCAAATGCACTTAGCAGGAAGTCAATGGGTGTCCTGGCCCATCTTGCAGTACAAGGGCAAACTTTTGGTCGAGAAATTCAAAAACTAGCAAATGATGGAATTAGATTGGATGAGACCGAAGAGGGAGGTATAACTTCTTATGCCTTAGCGCGATCCTCTCTTGTTGCGCATGTTAAGGCTAAGCAAGACGAAGATCTGTACTTAGTGAAGTTACAAGAAGGAGTCAGAAACAAAGAAATCACTGCTTTCACTCTAGGAAGTGATGAAGTTTTGAAGTTGAATAATCGGTTATGTGTTCCTGATGTAGATGGGCTTAGGAAGGCCATAATAGAAGAAGCTCATAGTTCGAGGTACTTTATCCACCCAGGAACTACCAAAATGTATCTGGACTTGAAAGAGTTGTATTGGTGGAAAGGCATGAAGAAGAAAGTAGCAGATCATGTGGCCAAATGTTTGAATTGCCAGCAAGTCAAAGCCGAGCATCAGAGGCCTAGTGGCCTAGCTCAAGATATAGAGATGCTAAAGTGGAAATGGGAGATGATTAATATGGATTTCGTAGTAGTTCTGCCTCACA
Organism: Nicotiana paniculata; assembly: GCA_005239505.1. Taxonomy (NCBI): domain Eukaryota; kingdom Viridiplantae; phylum Streptophyta; class Magnoliopsida; order Solanales; family Solanaceae; genus Nicotiana; species Nicotiana paniculata. The sequence continues at coordinate 78,596 of ML323212.1, read as the reverse complement.
CATACCATAAGCATGCTTCAATTTGGGTTATTATAGACCGACTAACAAAGTCCGCACATTTCCTACCAGTAAAGACGACAGATTCCGTAGAGCAGTATGTGTAGTTGTACATTACATAAATAGTTTGATTGCATGGTACTCCAGTTTCAATCATATCTGACAGAGGCTCTCAGTTCACAGCACATTTTTGGCAGGCATTTCAGAAAAGATTAGGTACCAAGGTCAATTTGAGCACTGCTTTATCCACAGACTGATGGTCAGGCAGAAAGGTCCATCCAAACATTCGAAGATATGCTGCGAGCATGTGTTATAGATTTTGGAGGTAATTGGGATGATCACTTACCACTTATAGAATTTGCTTACAATAACACCTATCAAGCCAGCATTGGTATGGCTCCTAATGAAGCGTTGTATGGGCGAAGATGTAAGTCTCTAATAGGTTGGTTTGAACTAGCAGAGGTGTCGTTGATTGATCCAGAGTTTGTTTGTGAGGCCTTATAGAAAGTCCAGCTAATCAGAGAAATATTAAAAGTGGCTCAGAGTCGTCAAAAGTCCTATTCTGACAAGAGGCATCGTGATTTAGAGTTCATGGTTGGTGACAAGGTATTTTTGAAAGTTTCACCAATGAAAGGAGTTATGAGATTTGGTAAGAAAGGGAAACTTAGTCCTAGATTTATCGGACCTTATTAGATTATAGAAAAGAAGGGAAATATGGCTTATGAGCTAGCGTTGCCCGATGAGTTGTCCTCTGTTCATCCTGTCTTTCATGTGGTTATTTATATTCATGATGAGACACATATAATACCTGGCGATACCATAGAATTAAAGAAGTCTTGACTTATAGAAATTCTCGTAGGCAAGTAAGAAAGTTAAGAACAAAATAAATAGCATTGGTAAAAGTTTTGTGGAGTAATCATGATTCAAAAGAGTCTACGTAGGAGGTCGAGGAATATATAAGGAAGAAGTATCCTTATTTATTTGAGGAACAAGGTATGTGAACCTAGGTTTGTCTTGGCATTTATATTTCATTTATTAAGTACAAGTTAACATGTATTTATATCCTTGCTAGATTACACTTTGTTGTTGAAGTAATTTAGTTTCTATCAGAGTATATTTAGTTATTAAATAATTTAATACAATGCCAGAATACATTTAATTCGTTAAAGTGATTTACTTTTGCTGAAGTGTTGTGCTTTACATTTTTGGTTGGTTATTGTGGTACCTCCTTACCGGAGTGTGAGTAATTAGTTTATGAGCTGTGTATGGTGCCTATGAATGGAGTTAAGGTATACTTGGTTGTTGTTGGTGTAGTTATGGTATTGGTGGCATGGATATTATTTTTGGATAGTCGAATTTACAGGGGAGACTCTACCGAAATTTTTTAAGATTTAGGGAGTTAGCCAAAATTTTGAGTCCCTTGGGAAAATGAGCAGTGCTAAGAAAACTTATGAAGTTCAAGTGAGTAGTGCTAGCAACATTCAAGGACGAATATTTTTAAGGAGGGAAGATTGAAACACTCCTCAAATCTATAAAAAAAATTCCAACACAAGCTAAATATATAATTTAATTTTTTAGCATGCCTTGAGGGCATAAAAATTATACTTCTATTACGGATTTAAACCCTTGTGATTGACTTTTGAGTTATTTTTCTATTTATAAATAATTGAATATACAATTAGGGGAAGATTAATAATTTTAATATTATATATTGTTAATAGTATGTATAATTAAATACTAATTAAGTAAAAAAAAACACACTTAAAATTGAGCCTTAAGGCCCATAAAATAATCTGTACGTGAGGGTAAGGAAATGCTTAAGCCTTGGAAGAAAGGGAGACAAAAGGCTTAAAAAGCCTTAAACAAGTCAGGCTGCTGAGGATTCTAATCCGAACAAAACAGAAGGTTTAAACTTATGTTCATTCACACAATTCTTGTACGGAAAAGAGAAACAAAACACTACGAAACAGAGCAGCGGCAACCTTGCTGTTCAATACTCACGCATGCAACGAGAAATTCTAGGTTTCTTTACAATGCACTAATTCTTGAACTCAGGTATATAAATTTCCTATTGTCAATTATCCTACAGTAGTAGTAGGTAAGAATTGAATAGTTAATTTCCCTTCTTTCTCTGTATCAACAGTAAATTTCATGTTTAGATGAGAAACATTAAAATTGATTAAAATGCCTTGGTGGTTGTAGAATCGATTGTTTGACGGGTATAAATTGGACTGGGGTCTACGTATTGGCACGAAGAGTTTTAAGGTGAGCTGATATAATCCTTTACTAAAGTGGTTTAACTCACAAAAGCACGCATACAAGGTGTTTGATGAATTGCTTAAAAGAGTTAATATGTACTTAATTGGAGCGAGTGAGTACCTATTAGCTTAGAATTATTTTCTAGCTAAAGTTTGGATGATTTATTCTGATATATGTGCATAAATTTTGGATTTTTATGTTACTCTTATTTGCCATTTTCATGTTGAAAATTCATGAAGGAGCAAGAATCTATAAAAATACTTTTGAATGTTTATTTCATTCTTACGCCATGCTTTACCTTTAAGGATACCAGTACGAGTATGTATAGGATGTTCTAGAAAAGATTTAGACTTGAAAAGTCACAAGAAGGAGTCTTAGAAAGAAAAGATTTTTGGGAGTATCCTCTATTCTGAGAAGGGGTCATCGTCCAGGCTAAGGGTCCTGACCAAGGTTGACTTCCTGAAACTACTTGTGCCAAAGTAGGGAGCACACGAGCGGAGGGTCTCGCTGCTGATAATTTACTTAGCCAGGCTAAGGTATGATACATGAGCGTTGTGAACCATGAAGCGAGTGGCACCTCGTGGATTGGGCCTATTCGACCAGGTTGGGATCGAACCCATGCCAATCACACAGTGACTAAGAGAGAAATAAGTCAGGATAGTTGAAACTCCTGAAGTATAAAGTGAAGTATTTTTTTTATAAGAAAGAAAAAGAAAAGGATTTCTTTTAGAATATTCATAAAACTGCTATGTGCAGTTATTTTAGAATTGTTCTTAGAAGCTTTATGATTTCCATTCCTTCAGAATCATTGCTCGTAATATATATTTTATTAAAGTTTTATCCTCTATTGTTGAGACTCACTGCGTACAATGGATGGTACTGGCGTTCTCTTTTGGGAATCTACGTTCGTCAGTGGTACAACACAGGAGCCGATTTTGTCGGCGAGCAGGCTACTGGTTAGGACTTCCCTCTCTTTCAGTGCTATTGGTGAGCTCCGCTTTCATTCGTGGAGTATTCCTTTGAGTCATCTTGAGTTAGTTATTTATTTATTTACTTGGAGAACTAGCCAGGCAATGTCATGTCCTGAGCAGGGGGTCAGTTTATCAATAGAGGCTTCATAGACACAGTCGATGGGATAAGATTCAGATGTTTTTGGATAATAACTTAGCAGTATTTCAGTGGTTACTACAATAAAGTTTTGAAGTTGGTTTATTTTAGATATTTAAATTAATTGAAAGTATTTGGTTAAGGTATTGTCTTGTTGCATATAAAGTTTGAAGTTGTAAATAGATTTGATAAGCGTAGATGGTTCGCTCGGTCAAATTTAGTGATCGGGTGCCTGTCATGGCTTGTTCAGAAAATAGGTCGTGGCACTTACGCATAGCTGCCTCAACCTCCTCGACCTTTATACACCTACAATATTCAAAATTTCAATGATTCTCGGAGTGCTCCAAATTTCACAACATAGTATTCATGTTCCTATTTTCATTCAAGAGTTTATGGAAATATGTCTTCCATCTTTGTCTAATATGTGCCTGTTCCACCAATATTTTGCCTTCCTCGTCTTTGATACTCTTCACTTGGTCCAGATGTCGGGCCCTCCTCTCTCTTTTTGGCTAGCTTGTACAGATTCTTATCCCCGTCTTTGTCCTCAAGTTCCTCATATAGGCATTCAAACGCTGTCGTCATCCACCGTAACGGCTTACTTGGCCTCATTTTTTGTCGTCTTATACCTCTCCCTATTCGTCTTCTTATCCTCCTCGTCTTTGCTCTCTACTAACTCGTACAACCAACCTTCTTGGCTTCATTAATATTTATATTTTTTTTATAGGAAATACCATAAATCTTTTATCCTTCATTAAGAAATAATTAATTATGCTAAAAAAATTAGGACAAATATCTAATAAGTTTCCGTCCATTGCTCCACCCAAAAAAGAGTTAAAAAGCAAAATAAAGATGAGATACATTATGGTTTGTCCAGACTATATAGATTCATAGCATGTTAGGTCAAACTTCTAAGATCAACTTATTATAAAAAAAGCTTTCAAAAAAAAAAGTACTTTTGGTGAAGCAGTTTGTGTTTAGCTACATAATTTAAAAAGCACCTTTGAGTAACAATTAGTGTTTGACCAAGTTTCTAAAATTATTTTTTTCTCAAAAATGTTTCTCAAAAAATTGCTTTTAGGGAATAGCTACTTCTCAAAACTGTTTGCTTCTACTCAAAAGTACTTTTTTTTCCTTCTAAAAGCTTGGCCAAACATCTTAATTTTATAAAAAAATAAAATTGGGCTGCAAAAAAAGAAAAAATACTTTTGGCCCAAAAGAAGTTTTGTGGATATTATTTTGTTAACTTGCGACTTGAGTTGCTATATTATCGTTTTTGTGCTATCAACTGTTAATTCATTTAATCACGTCGAATTAGTAATTACATGCATAGATGACCAACTACCATTTTCACCACTATATAGAGTTGAGTATCTTGCGTGTTTCACGTACTTTTTGTGCATCTGCACTCTCACTAGTCTTTCTTAAAATGTGTGACTACTGACTACAAATACAGTCTTTCTTAGAAGCTTGAAGACAGCGGGATTTCACCGAGATAAAATGAAACTAAAATTGTAGAATAAGGCTACAAAAAGAGTTTGACCTCATGTACAGTCACACCTCTATGTAACAACATCCCTATATAATATCCATTCATTATAAAAGTTGAGTTATTCTCGAAACTGAATATTATATCATGTTATAATATATGTCTTCTATAACAACATTTCACTATAGCAGCCAAAAAATTTCGGAACAAATGAAACTGTTATAGAAAGATTTGACTGTAAACAAAATGGAGGTTGTTGAGTTAGCAATAGTTTCATGAAAAAAAAAAGAAAAAAAGAAGAAGAAAAAGCAATGCTTTGTGCTAAGCTCATTCAGAATCTAGAGTCAGTATATTCAAAATGAATATTCCATCTGTTCTAGTTTATGTGAACCTAATTACTTTTTGATCCGTTATAGAAAGAATGACCTTTTTCTAAATTTGGAACAATTTAGCTTAAACTTACAATTCTACTCTTAATGAGAAATTTTTATAATCACGCAAATACTCTGAGCCCATTTTTAACTTGTTTAGGACCACAATTCCGGGGGATATGTACAAATAACCACTAATAGAAGCTGTCTTTATTTTAAATTTAAATGTATTTATTCTTTAGTCATTAGTTTAATGAATTTTTACCTGACTGGACGAAAATACCCTTATTCTATAACTTCTCAAGGAGGAGGTTGAACGTGATAGAAGGTCCTTGCGCAAGTTTGAAAATACCCTTGCGCATGTTTGAAGGTCCTTAATTTCAAGTTTCAAGTTAAAAAGTTAAGGACAAGCAGTCCTTAACTTCAAGTTTCAAGTTCAAAAGTTAAGAACAAGCAGTCCTTAACTTCATGTTTCAAGTTCAAAAGTTAAGGACAAGCAGTCCTTAACTTCATATTTCAAGTTAAAAAGTTAAGGACAAGCAGTCATTAACTTTAAATTTCAAGTTTAACAATGGGTCCTTAACTTATAGTTTTCAGTCCTTAACTTCAAGTTTCAAGTTCAAAAGTTAAGGACAATAAGTCTTTAACTTATAGTTTTCAGTCCTTAACTTCAAGTTTCAAGTTCAAAAGTTAAGGACAATAAGTCTTTAACTTATAGTTTTCAGTCCTTAACGTTTCAAGTTAAAAAGTTAAGGACAAGCAGTCCTTAACTTCAAGTTTCAAGTTCAAAAGTTAAGGACAAGCAGTCCTTAACTTCATGTTTCAAGTTAAAAAGTTAAGGACAAGCAGTCCTTAACTTAAAGTTTCAAGTTAAAAAGTTAAGGACAATAGGTCCTTAACTTATAGTTTTCAGTCCTTAACTTAAAGTTTCAAGTTAAAAAGTTAAGGACAATAGGTCCTTAACTTATAGTTTTCAGTCCTTAACTTAAAGTTTCAAGTTAAAAAGTTAAGGACAATAGGTCCTTAACTTATAGTTTTCAGTCCTTAACTTAAAGTTTCAAGTTAAAAAGTTAAGGACAATAGGTCCTTAACTTATAGTTTTCAGTCCTTAACTTAAAAGTTCAAGTTAAAAAGTTAAGGACAATAGGTCCTTAACTTATAGTTTTCAGTCCTTAACTTAAAAGTTCAAGTTAAAAAGTTAAGGACAATAGGTCTTTAACTTATAGTTTTCAGTCCTTAACTTAAAGTTCAAGTTAAGTCCTTAACTTATAGTTTTCAGTCCTTAACTTAAAAGTTCAAGTTAAAATGTTAAGGACAATGAGTCCTTAACTTATAGTTTTCAGTCCTTAACTTAAAAGTTCAAGTTAAAATGTTAAGGACAATGAGTCCTTAACTTATAGTTTTCAGTCCTTAACTTCAAGTTTCAAGTTCAAAAGTTAAAGACAATAGGTCCTTAACTTATATTTTTCAGTCCTTAACGTTTCAAGTTAAAAAGTTAAGGACAAACAGTCCTTAACTTCAAGTTTCAAGTTCAGAAGTTAAGGACAAGCAGTCCTTAACTTCATGTTTCAAGTTAAAAAGTTAAGGACAAACAGTCCTTAACTTCAAGTTTCAAGTTCAGAAGTTAAGGACAAGCAGTCCTTAACTTCATGTTTCAAGTTAAAAAGTTAAGGACAAACATTTATATGATTAAGCAATTCGTTTCTTCTGTTCAAAAGTGAATTCACATATGAAAATAATGGAAACACCCATACAAACGCCAGAACCCCATTGCAAAAGGAGAAGTAGAGCTGTAAGGAATGAATCTGAAAGTGGCGTATTTTCATTTGGGAAGGAATGGGTAACACTGTCTATTCATATTAATTTTAATAGACGAATGACTACTTTTGCTCAACATTAAAAATGCTGGATAAAAAGTAAATACCACCTTATATTGTGGCTACCCCACGCCATTTCTTCCACAATTTCAAAAGTCTTCATTTTTTCTTAAACTCCGTGCCAAGTGAAATTCGTTCAAATAGGTTTTCATGAATTGGAACGAGGGAGTATATCTTAATACATTTATTATTTTAACTTTTTTAGAACAATACGTAAACAGTATATATATATATATATATATATATAATAAGTTCAATAGAACTAAGAAAACATGTTGTCTCTCTATTTGTGCATAACAATATTGAACGAAAATACCATGATGAAATAAAAAAATTCAGTTCACTCGGATGGCGTATGACTATAAGGTTGGGTTGAATTGTTAGGTGAGAGTAGCAGACATTTGAAAATGTATAGTCACCTTAGTTATTCCAACTTCCAAAAGTCACTAAACTCTAATAGCATGACAGGGAGCGTAACAATGCCATTGCCTAGTAGGAGTAGTAAAGCCTCGGCTGTACCATATATCTCTTTTGATATTTGAGCCACAAATATACGAGTGATACTCATTAATCTCATCGGGGGACACTTTTAGTATCATCCACGTGGCACCATCCCATTAACTGCTTATCCCTGTGTCCATGCACTAAAACAAAAACTTTAGTCTCTTGCATATTTTCTTCCTCCTCCTCAGTGTAAAAGCTTAATTGTGAATTAATGGAGACTAGTGTCACGTGCTGCGCACGTTCAGCTGTCCTCCCAAATGTTTCTTCTCAACAGTATTCAACTACTGCATTAGCAGCTCCTAGGTCTATTTCCCCATCATTCAGCATCAGGGTACATCTTAATATGTATTCCTATATTTGGATGGTATGTGTGGAGTATTAAAATTTAATAACAATATAATGGCATTATGCAGAGTCTGAAATCAAGCTCTTTATTTGGGGAATCATTGCACGTTGCCCCTAAATCAGCACTCAAGGTTTCTAAGACTAAAAGCTATTCCCTAGTGACTAAATGTGAGATTGGTGATAGCCTGGTAAGTTTGTTAATTTTTTAAGAAAATATTGGAATCTCATAGAAATATATATAAGGATGGATTTGTGGCAGGAAGAATTTCTTACAAAATCAACATCAGATAAGGCGCTGATCAGTCTAATGTTATGCATGGGAGAAGCACTCAGAACAATTGCCTTTAAAGTCAGAACAGCTTCCTGTGGAGGAACAGCTTGTGTCAACTCTTTTGGAGATGAGCAGCTTGCTGTTGATATGCTTGCAAACAAGCTGCTTTTCGATGTATGATCACTGTTTATATAAATTATAATAGTTTTTTATCACAGTTTGACAAAATTCAAAATTATGTTTAGGCATTGACTTATTCACACGTCTGCAAATATGCTTGTTCTGAGGAAGTACCTGAGCTCCAAGACATGGGAGGCCCTGCTCAAGGTTGGCTTTAATACATATTTAATTAGCACTAAATCATTTTCATACAAAGCTGATGAATATTTTGGTGTCAAAATGAGAACAGGAGGATTTAGTGTTGCTTTTGATCCACTTGATGGATCAAGTATCGTGGACACAAACTTCACAGTTGGAACCATATTTGGTGTGTGGCCTGGAGATAAGCTAACAGGAATCACAGGAAGAGACCAAGTCGCTGCGGCCATGGGTATATTTGGACCTCGTACTACATATGTTCTTGCTCTTAAAGACGTTCCTGGAACCCACGAATTCCTCCTCCTCGATGAAGGTTTGAACATTAACATTTTTTTGCCAAGTTTTCGATTGCAATATGCTCCTAATTCACTATGTCCAAGGTTTAATATAAAATTAATTTCTGAAAGTATCTTAAATGCATCGATCCTTATTCTTGAAACAACGATAGAAAAACATTGGACAGACATCTTGACAGAATTTGGAATTTTGTGAACAAGATATATAATGCAGCTAGAGACTATTCTTTAAACCTGTATATTTGAATTCACAAATCCAAACTTAGTGATTAACAATGGTTTCCTCTTATCTCAAGATCTTCTAACCATGTTTCATTTTGTTCTCAGGGAAATGGCAACATGTCAAGGACACAACAGAAATTGGAGAAGGAAAAATGTTTTCCCCTGGAAATTTGAGAGCTACATTTGACAATGCTGATTATGCCAAGGTTTGACTATCAATATTCAGTTCTCTTTTCAACTAATTACATTTGCATGCTTACCTAGTATCTATTGCAATGACATCACTCATTCTTACATTTAATTCTTTACTACAGCTGATCGATTACTATGTCAAAGAGAAATACACCTTGAGATACACTGGAGGAATGGTGCCTGATGTTAACCAGGTAATTTCATTAAGTGAAATCAAGTACCCTTTACTCTTTTACAGTAAATTCATACTTTCTTCTTCTCAAATGTGCAGATAATTGTGAAGGAGAAAGGCATTTTCACAAATGTGACATCTCCAACTGCCAAAGCCAAGCTAAGACTGCTGTTTGAAGTTGCACCTTTAGGATTCTTGATCGAGAAAGCTGGAGGTTATAGCAGCGATGGGAAACAGTCAGTTCTAGACAAGGTGATAGGAACTCTTGATGAGAGGACTCAAGTAGCATACGGTTCCAAGAATGAGATTATCCGCTTTGAAGAAACTCTCTATGGATCTTCAAGGCTTAAGGCTGCAGAACCCGTTGGTGCTGCTGCTTAATTGAGGGCTTGACTCTTGACTGCAGCCTCTGCCTCTGCCTCGGCATAATTCTTTCTAGAAATCTCTAAATTTCCATGTATAAAATTTCAAGGATATTGATCTATCATAGTACGGAGGGAGGAAGGTTAAGATGATCACAATGTCAAACTTGTGAAGAAAAAAAAAAATTCTTTTACTATAAACAATTTTCTTCTTCTATATTTTTCTTTGTAAGCCTTTGATTCTGAAATCTTGTACGACAACTCTCTCAAAAGCTGGAGGGCACAAAAAGAAATGATTTTATGGCTGTATCATACATTGGTTTATGCATGCAGCTTCAAACTCATTTTGTTTTTAAGTAATGCACAAGTGATGGAGACTTGAGATAGAGGATCACAAGCATGGATTTAGCTATTTTCCTGAAGAAGAATGAACAGCAAAATTCGCATTTGTTAATGAAAAATATAGCAAGAGGACTCACCTAATTATTTCACGCAGAAGCACTAACTTGTGGCTATTTGACATCCTCCTATTAAACATTGGAAGTACCGTACTTCATTTGTTGCGTACTTTAATGTTGATAGTACCTAAGAAACTTGGCCTTGAAGTTATCTGGTTTTAATTGTAAACATAGTCCAAGGGGATACCATAACAAGAAACAGCAGTTCTTCGATCGCAGCTTATATTTTTGAAACCTTTTCCTTAAGGGAGACCATTGGTTGTTTAGCAATTCAGACCAAAGGCAGCCTGCTTGATCTGCTAGATTCAAAAAAGGAATGAGCTTCATAAACTACTGATTGATCAAGAAACAGATGGAAATGGTACAACATTCTTTTAAATAGCAGTCTCTTATTATTAATTCCTCTGTTGAGTTTGTCGGTTAACTGTTGGAATTTTGTACAGAAAATTTACGAGACAGGAAACGAGAAATGGCGCGGATCAGTCGTAGGTTTAGTAGAGGCTCGAATAGACCAAGTGTGGAACTTAGTATCGCAAAGTAGTAAACTATCTGAATGGATGCCAATGGTGGAAAGATGCACTGATTTAGCTGGAGAAGAAGGAATTCCAGGCTACGTTCGGCTAGTTTCTGGTTTCATGTTCCCTCAAAAGGATGGAGACAGGTCCTGGATTAAGGAAAGACTAATTTCTATGAACATTTCATCACATAGTTACGTTTACAAAATGGAAGCAAGCAATGTAGGTCTTGATGGATCAACAAATTCGCTAAAACTCTTTGATTATGAAGATAATACAACTCTTGTCAACTGGACATTTGAAATAAATCCACTGGAACTGGAAGGCGCCTCTGAGGACACAATGATAGATTACTTGGGATTTCTTTATAAATCTTGTATTAATAGAATCAAGTTTGCTATTGATGCCTCGTCTCAAAAATGAGTGTAAATTGAGCATATTATTTTAGCTGCTTTAACAAAATCAATAATATGTCAGGTTATTCAGTTTTTTATTTGAGCCTAAAATAATCTAATCTGCCTCTGGGCTATAACCAAGAGAGAGTTGTTGTAGCTTGTCTTCCAATTTTGTTCATTTTCATTAAAGATAAAAAGGAGAACAAAAGTTGGATTTTTGGGGGAGGTGAGTGGGGACCAAGGGATGCGATGTTACTGTATTACACATCTAATTTTCCAGCAAATCCTCATTTAGAGCATTTAAACCGCAATTGTAGAAGGATTTTCCTAATCAATGAAAACTATTTTTCAACTAATAGGCTGCTTCATCAGTAACAACCTTCTAGATAAAATAGTATGTACACACCATTATAACATTGATCTGCACAGTGCAGTTTCAATTCACCATCTTTTATACAGTAAACTCTTCTCATTATCAGCTTATGACCCTAGATAGAGCACTTCCACATAGACGAATTTAGGGTTTAAATTTTATGGATTCAACTTTTAACCTGAACTTGTACTTTGATATTATGAGTTTAGAATTTAATATGATCTGTTGAAAGTTAACTAGTTTTCACGTATATATTTATGATATATTATATCATGTGGAAGATACTAGGTTCATTTGAGGCTATGTATCTGATTTCTCCAAGGAATACAAGGGTCTGATCTGGTCTACTGTTCAAGAGTGAAATAGAAACTGGAGTTGTTCTCCAAGTAACTATCAACATTCAAAACATACTTTCAAGATTGCTTCAGTTGAAATGCAAAGTGACTGAAACAGTTGAACAATCAAAGGCGAATTTGACCCAAATATATGTGCTGGAATACGTACTCTGAGATGGTATGATTTCAAAGAAGAATAAGTGATCCCGTATATACCAAAGGAGCCTGGATTCATAGATCAAAACACCACTTTATGTAATATGCAAGAAAACTTTGAGGCAAAATGTGCATACCTGGACTTCTTCACTCACCTAACCAGGTAAAATGACGTAGCATCAATATACTTATTTCCTTTATAATCTCATATTGGTCAATTTTCTTTGTAGGAGTGACACTTAGACACAGATAAACAAATAGGAAAAAAGGAGAAAGTAAAAAAGGCAAGACGTAAGCCAGGGTAGTGGCATGGCATCTTTTGTTCGAGCTGTTGTTCTGCTGGCTTTTGCAACTTCATTTTTTCCTTCTTTTGTGGAGTCAATTGTTCGTCATTACAATTTCACTGTAAGTGCACTGCATAAAAAATATATTGTTTGATTACCATACTATGTTAAAATGATCAGCAACTAGGAACTTCAAACTTAAGATTTGGTGATTAAGATAAAGTTTCAGCATTACGCTCTACTTTATGTAGGTGGTGAAGAAAAATGCAACAAGATTGTGTGCAACTAAGCCCATAGTTACTGTAAATGGTAAATTTCCAGGGCCAACTCTCTATGCTAGAGAAGATGATACAGTGCTTGTAAGGGTTGTCAACCATGTCCAAGACAATGTTACCATCCATTGGTATGACAAATTAACTATTTAGACATCTTACTGAAAGAATCAACTGACTTTAATTTTATGGTGGAATATATAAATTTGAAAAACAAACAAACAAGCAAGGATGTCATTATGTGATGCTAATTTTACAATGGGGAAATTTCAGGCATGGAGTGAGACAACTTCGAACAGGGTGGTCTGACGGACCAGCATATATTACTCAGTGCCCAATACAGACAGGGCAAAGCTATCTCTACAACTTCACCCTCACAGGGCAAAGAGGTACCCTTCTTTGGCATGCACATATCAACTGGCAAAGGGCAACGGTACATGGTGCCATCATCATCTTGCCCAAACGACGCGTTCCTTATCCATTTCCCAAGCCAGAAAATGAAGAAATTATAATATTAGGTAACATTAGATTCCTTTTACTCCAGTTTGCTACGGTCTCTGCTTGTAGCTAAGATACGCAGAAAAGTATAAGATCCATGCCTATATATTTAAACATCAGGGACAATTTAGTTCGTTTGCTTATTAAAAGTATTGAATTGCAGGAGAATGGTGGAATTCAGATGTTGAGGCAGTAATCAACCAAGCAATGAAAATGGGAGTGGCTCCAAATGTATCAGATGCACACACCATCAATGGTCATCCCGGACCTGCACCAAATTGTTCTTCAAAGGGTACTTTACCTAGTCTTGTTTATGTTAATCAAATAAATTTAGAGATATTCCTCTTTTCAAATAAGATCAAACTATGATGTTATAATGTGCCAAAGTAATGGCCTGATGAAGGATCAAAACAATATCTGCTGACGGGGATTATGGGTAATATGCAGGTTACACACTACATGCGGAGAGTGGCAAGACCTACTTGCTCCGTATTATTAATGCAGCGTTGAACGAAGAGGTTTTTTTCAAGATTGCAGGGCACAATTTGACTGTTGTTGAGGTCGATGCATCTTACGTTAAACCCTTCAAGACGGACACCATTTTCATCGCTCCAGGACAGACAACAAACGCCATTCTCACTGCTGATCAGAGTGCTGGCAAGTATCTAATAGCCGTATCTCCTTTTATGGACACCATAGTAGCCACTGATAATCTAACTGCAACCGGAACGGTCCACTATCAAGGAACTGATGCACTTTCCCCTACTGCTCTCACTACCATTCCCTCTCGAAATGCTACCCCAGTAACCAACATTTTTATAGACTCCCTACGGAGCCTAAACTCGGAAAAATACCCTGCTAATGTTCCATTGACAATCGATCATTCGTTGCTTCTAACTATGGGTATCGGTGTTAATCCTTGCGCTACTTGCCAAAATACAAGCAGAGTTGTGGCAGCTATCAATAATGTTACCTTTGTCATGCCTACTACTGCTATCCTCCAAGCACATTATTATAATATAAGTGGTGTCTACACCGCGGATTTCCCTGGAAATCCAGCAATACCTTTCAACTATACTGGCACTCCACCAACAAATTTGCAGACACAAAATGGTACAAAAGTTTACAAAGTTGAATTTAATTCAACTGTCCAGGTAGTGCTCCAAGGAACTTCTATCATAGCACCAGAGAGCCATCCTACACATCTACACGGATTTAATTTCTTTGTAGTTGGGAAAGGAGTTGGAAATTATGATCCTAAAAATGATCCAAACAAGTTCAACCTTGTGGATCCAGTTGAGAGGAATACTATGAGTGTACCAACTGCTGGATGGACTGCCATTAGATTCCGAGCAGATAATCCTGGTAAAATTTCTTTTTTTTTACTTTTATTTTGTAAAGGGCAGCCCGATGCACAATGCACCCGATGTTCATACAGGTTACGGGAAGGGCCGCAGGATAAGGGGTATTACATAGATAGCATACCCATTAGTGGTTGCTTCCATGGCTCGAACCCATAACCTATAGGTCACACGGAAACTTTATTGTTGCTCCAAGGGTCGAACCCGTCATTCACAGAAATAATAAACTTTACTTTCATTTTTTATGGTTAACTTTTTGTCCTTTTAGAGTGGATTTCATTTGCTTGTAATCTGAATATTTAATGTGTAGGTGTTTGGTTTATGCACTGTCATTTGGAGGTTCATACAACATGGGGACTTAAGATGGGATTCCTGGTGGAAAATGGAAAAGGCCTTAATCAATCAATCCTACCTCCTCCAAGTGATCTTCCAAAATGCTAAAGAAAATTTCACCAAATTGAAGTCAGTAGTGATTAGTGAAGTTCAACTAGTTGAGTGAATAAAATGTTTAGGACCACAAGTCTGATCGTTTTGAAGATGGACGAGGACAAGTCTCTGAGTCTTTTGGTGAAACACAACTTCAATCTGATTATTTTTTGTGATTGACTACCATGTATAGTGCAATGTATCTTGAAAGCCCTGTTTGATGCTAGATGCTCTAGGGATTTTCACATAAATCTAGCTGCCTTTGTACCAAAATAAGCCACTTACATCTGTCTAATTTTATTTACCTTAAAATTTGGATAACAATCAAACTTAAATTATGGTTTAACGATACGTGATTTCACTCAACATTGATTGATAAATATGAAAGTAAATGATAGAATTAAATTATAAATAAATCAAATCGGTATTCGAAATAGAGCTCCAGCGCTCGAGTCAAGACACCCTCGAACTGGTAAGTGCAAGAAACAGTAAAAAATGGAACAAACTGATGAACAATAATGTAAATGAGAAAGAAAGAGTTTATTTGCTATAATTTCTGTGAATGATGATGCCTTACAAATGGTTAGAACTCATCTTTATATAACAGATGAATTTTACTTATGGTATAATTCTAATTACAGTAGGAAATTACATAATTAGCTAATTAACCGCTTCTGATTTGATCCGCTCCGAGATTTGCGTCATGATCCTCGACTAATCACGAATATCTCGCTCTTCCGTTACTGATCCATTTCCAACACTACTCGGAGTCTGTCTCCCTTGGCTTCGATTAACACCAACCTCGATCTCGAAAGAAACTTCGATCTCGAACTCAATATCTCAGCTCCATGATTTGGCTGAGGCTGACCTTTGATGCAACGTACCAGTCTCGATCAAATAGTAAAATCACGTAGCCCCGATTTCAACCGTATACAGATAGTCCCCTTGTTTCTTGGAGTGTAGTGACAAGAAACGAACTGAGCCTTCGATTCTTTTTGGCTTCGATAAATTATGATGTCATCCCCGTGACGTAGGCGATGGAAGTGACCAAAACAGCCCGTCGGTTCAGTTCCCCAAATCATTAAGGAGTGTCATTTGGTGGTCGGCCACTAGTGTTGTTGAATCGTCACCGTAAATCCACAAGTAGGCCTTCTCCCCCATTGAATAAAACTTTAACTTTATCCAATTCTCTAAGCTATTACCTCTATCAAATTCTTCTCTTCCATTAATCCTCAAGTTTCACCAAACCTTACTATCTTCTTCTTTCTTCAACTCAAACAATGGAGAAAACATCTAAAACGATTCCATAAAAGGAAAAAGCTTTTCTTCTTTTTCACGGACGACCAGCAATAAAACGCTGGTGGATCTGCTCCCTGAGGAGTGTGTTCCCGACCCGTGTGTCCTTATGTCCGATTTCAAGACCGAGAAACCTTCATTGGTACCTGGTCGGTGTGAGCACATGTCGAGATATATCTGCTCGATAACCGTGGGATATCTCGAGCAGATCAAAAGAGATTGCAACTGGGGGACAAATTAGTAAAGATCCCATCCCCTGAAGAGAGCATCACTACCCACGTGGAAAGGTACTTAAGTGTTTATACTTACCCTTTCACGTTGGGCCCTCTCCATCCTGTCTTCATTGACGTTTGCCATTAATACCAGGTGACTTTAGGAAAAATCACCCCTCATTTTGGCCCATAGTGATCATGCTCCGATTCTTCACAAGCAGAGCCGAGAGGTTCTCATTCACCCTCAATCACCTCATCAGGTTATACAGCCCTCGTATCTTTCGAGGGTTGATCAAACTGCAACATCGGGAAACCAAGGTGTCATTCTCGAGCATCAACGAGGACAAAGACCAAGGATGGATGGGTCTGTTTGTTCGGGTGAGGACCTTCGATCTCATCCCGAAGGAGAAGATGCCATTTCCCAAGAAATAGACCTCGAAGCGTAAATTTTATTTCGCTTATCGATTTACATGATTTTTTCCGTTTTTATGCTTTATTTGATGTCTTCTTTCATCATGCAATGGTTGTTTTGATTCCTCGAGCGATTCCCGACCTCGAGAGTTGGGTCTGAAAACTGGTTTTGATTTCTACTTATGCTGAGCGATGTTGGCGCGATTTGGAAAAAGGCCGATGGGAAGCAAAGAACCATGGTAAGTTTCCTCTTTTATATACCCGATATAATATCCCTTTATACTTACTTAGTTTCTTCTTGTGCAGGACTGAGAAAGGATGCGGCCTTGAGGCCTCAGCCTATAATTTTCTAGTCATGTCTGATGTAAAAATCCCTAACTTTTTACATCAGAATGACATATCTTGGTTTCTACCACAAACAACAAAATCTTCCATCTTGTGAAGCAATAGTTGGTACTGGGAGTGATCAAAATATGTTCTTCCATAGTAAAATTTTGTCAAAAACAGCATTTGTGTAGCGAAAAGGGGGATATAGCTTTTCTGGTAAACTAGAATACAACTCCAGGGCGAAATAGATGATCCTCCTTGTTGTTGTTGTTGTTGTTGTTGTTTTTATTGTTGTTGTAAAAACCCTAACTTTTTACATCAGAATGACACATCTTGGTTTCTACCACAAACAGCAAAAGCTTCCATCTTGTGAAGCAATAGTTGGTACTGGGAGTGATCAAAATATGTTCGTCCATAGTAAAGTTTTGTCAGAAACAACATTTTGTGTAGCAAAAAGGGGGATATAGCTTTTCTGGTAAACTAGAATATAACTCCAGGGCGAAATAGATGATCCTCCTTGTTGTTGTTGTTGTTGTTCTTGTTCTTGTTCTTGTTGTTGTTGATTGTAGTTGCTAGTGAAATTAAAATGAATTGTGTGAATAATGTCATCTCTGTCTTTTAAATTTGCTGAAGTATTTTCAAATGAACTAATTAGAATCCAGGGACAAAAAGTGCAGCATAGGATATTAAAAAACAATCGAATCCAGGGATAACAACTTCAGCACAGTGGTTGCTGAAGTATTAAAAAATGAACTAATTTACTTCAGCATCTTGTGCTGAAGTTTTTCATAAAGCTCATGAAGACTAAACTATAGAATGCAGTGATAAAAACTTCAGCACATTACGTGCTGAAGTCTTTACAAATGAACTAACTTAGTTCAGCATCTTGTGCTTAAGTTTTGTAAAATTTATATTCAGCGTGTTTCTTCGAATATGGATAAGTTGCTGGAGAAGATAAGCAAGTTGTTCTATTATGCCCAATTTGTTTACATCGACTGCATTTGGTAGACTTCCATGGTACTGATTCAGTCGCTGGCATATGCCTCTTCTTTTGTCTTCTTCCTTGTAAAATCTCCACATCGGGAGGTTTTGTGATCTCAGATTCTACATTTTGTGGAATATCCCATGATTATTGATCTCCCACAGTATTCACATGTCCTTCATATGTTTTGAACCATGTTTCCTTTGAATACCAGAGCAGTAATCAGATTTTTGCAAATATCTCTTATTAATAGCAGCAATTGCATGTGGACAGGGCAATTCATCAAGTTGAAATTCCAAGCAGTCACAAGTTCTCCTTTTTAAGTCCACAATGAATTCAATTCCTTCACTATTTATTCTAAACAGCATTGAATCAAGGTTGAAAACCTAAGAAGGAATAGAAAATATTAGTGTATATAAAAGTAATGCTAAAAGTTTTTCAAAAAGATCATGACTACAAAACTATAGAATACAGGACAAAACTATAATCAGAAGTGATTATGCTATAGAGAAAACATGCTGAAAGTAAATCCCGAAGTTAATAAATATACTCACAATCATTTTGCAAGCCAAGTCCATCTGCTTAGTCATCTCTCCCAGCTTTTCTTGGATGTAATCTAACATTATTTCATTTGCTTTTTTCCTCCGTTCGTAAAACCACTCTCCCAACTTTTCTTGGATGTAATCTAACATTCTTAAAATAGGCATTTCTCTTGCTTTTAGTAACACGGAATTCATTGATTCTACAATGTTTGTTGTCAGCATATCATAACGTCGCCGTGGGAACCACGATCGAGCCCATCTTTCTGGAGGCTCTTCCATTATGTAATTGTATATTTTCTTGTCAACACTTTTGAGTTGGGACATTAACTTATTAAAATCTTCACGTTTGTATGACCTTGCAGCGCTTTGAAAAAGATTTATTACCATGGCTTTTGCATGTCTTTGCTTTAAATTTTTCTCAAAGTGATAGAGGCAGATACCATGGTGAGCTTCAGGATAAACTTTTCTATTCCTATTTGCAATCGACTGGTTTCTATCTGACAAGAAAACCAGTTCATGACGGACTTGAATTGCTTTTCTCATTTCTCCAAAGAACCAAATGTATGCCTCATTGTTTTCTGATTCTGCTACACCAAAAGATAGAGGAAATATTTGATTGTTAGCATCCTTTGATACAGCAACAAATAGAACGCCACGATATTTTGACTTTAAAAACGTTGCATCTACTGCAATAACAGGTCTACAGTAGGACCAACCAGCTATTGATGCTGCTGGAGCAAAGAACATGTAACAAAACCTGTACAGTGAAACACAAAAAAACAAATCAGAAGGTGTGAAGTTTAACTTCAGGCTGATGGTTGGTATTTGTTTTGCTTACCGATTCTGATCATCTCTTTTTATGCTTGTGTACGTTCCTGGGTTTCTATGCACCATCATGTGTAGGTATGAAGGAGGAATCTGGTAGTTCTCTTCTGGTGTTCCCCTTATGCAAGCAATGGCTTTTTGAATAGCACGCCATGCCTTGTGATATCCAATGTCAATTCCAAATTTCTTTTTCATTTCATTTTCTACAAAGGCTGGTGTAACCTCTATCTTTTTGTCTCGAACATGTTCTAAAATTTGATCACTTATAAAATTTGATGTAGCATGCTTCTGATCTGATTTTCTTGCATCAACTGAGCATTCATGGTTGTTATGATATTTTATCACCCTGAAAAGTGTGGAATTTTTTATTCTGGTAGCACGCACAATCCAACCACATTGCTCCTCAATGCATTTCAGTTCATATCTCTTTGAACATGATCTAACAGCTGTGAATTCAAGCTTTTGGGTTATCTCCAAGCTGTAGAAAAATTTAGTCATATTTTCCTTGTTCTCAAAAATTGATCCTACTCTTACTTCCTCAGGCAGTGCATCATGCCTAAGTATTTTACATGGTGGAGATTCTTTCAGCTTTCCCCTCACTCTTTTTCTTGATTTCTTAGAGGTTTCAGCAATTTCATCAATTGTATCTGATGTTACTGCTATTAATTCCATATTTTCTTCATCTTCGTTGTTGCTTAAATTTTGTTGGATTGTGTGTTGGTTGTCAATTTGCATTATTAGCTGCCCTTCTTCTTCTTGCTCATTCACAAACTGGTATGAATTTATTGGAGGAGGGGGTGATTGTTGTAGCATTCTATATTCTGAAGCAGATATAATGTTAGAAAGTTGTTGCTCGTTGTCTACTACCACTATTGGCTGCCATAGATCATGTTGATAATCACCAAATTGTTCTGAAGCTGCTATACTGTCAAGAGATTGGCTGAATGTTGCAGAACGTTGTATTTTTTCGACGACAAAATGACAATTCTTGTAGACTGAATCAGTTGTGAGCAAATGTATACAAGTACTGAGTTCTTCATCTGAAGTTACAAGCATACCTTTGCTTGTATTTAGTTTGATATCAAACCATATCTTTACAGAATATCCGCTTGAATCCACATTTATAACTTCACTAATTTTTTTCAGGAAAGAATTGAATGATACTTGTTTATTAATAGGAACAAGCTTTGTATCATGATCCAAGTATTTGAAATCAGTAGTCCACCTCCCATTGAAATTAAGTATAACGCAAACTGAACTCATCCTAGAGAAGCATGTTTAGTGTCAAGTATTAGCATAAGAATTTAATTATGAAAAAAAGCTGAAGTTTGAGAAAATGAACAATAGAACAAAGCTCATGAAAAAGCTGATTAATGTAGGACAAAAGTTAAGCACAAAAGATAATTAACTTGAGCATGCACGAAAAAATTACATAGCACAGGAGAAAAAACTTCATCACATTCAGTGCTGAAGTATTAGAAAATGAACTAAAAAACTTCAGCATATTTGTGCGGAGGTTTTTCATGACAAATCTATTGTATCAAGGAAAAAAACTTCAGCACATTCAGTGCTGAAGTATTACAAAATGAACTAAAAAACTTAAACATATTTGTGCTGAGGTTTTTCATGACAAATCTATTGTATCAAGGAGAAAAACTTCAGCACATTCAGTGCTGAAGTATTACAAAATGAACTAAAAAACTTAAACATATTTGTGCTGAGGTTTTTCATGACAAATCTATTGTATCAAGGAGAAAAACTTCAGCACATTCAGTGCTGAAGTATTAGAAAGTGAACTAAAAAACATCAGCATCTTGTGCTGAGGTTTTTCATGACAAATCTAGTGTATCAAGGAGAAAAACTTCTGAAGTATTAGAAAATGAACTAAAAAACTTCAGCATCTTGTGCTGAAGTTTTTCATAAAGCTCATTAGAAAACTATTGTATCCAGGAGAAAAACTTCAGCAAAGTTTTTGAAAAAACTCATCAAAAAACTATAGAACACAGTACATAACTTAAGCATATTATTAGTGCTGAAGTTTAACCAAAAAAACAAATTGTTTAGCAAATAAAACAAAAGATTCACCAAAACTTTAGCAAAAATCTCAGGTATCATGAACATCAGTCAGATTCGAAAAACTTACAATTTGAATTTTTGTAGTGTTTTGTGTGTGATTCAAATATGAGAAGAGACGGACGTGATTCAAATATGAGAAGAGACGGACGTGCGTGATTTTTATATGTTATGTCAGGGACAGAATAGTCATATTAGTGCGGATTTTTTGTCAGTTTGGTACCAAATCAATAATTTTTAAAAATAAGGTATAGGTTAAAAGGTGGGTGCTATGTAGGGCATGACTGCAAATTGGATTCCTCTCTACTCTACTAGGGGCTTAGTGGCACAGAAAAGAAAAGGCCGAGTTAGGAAAAGCTGTAAGCAAAAAGGCAGCGCGCCAGGTAGGGGTCGAACCTACGACCTTCTGCTTAGGAAACAGACGCTCTATCCACTGAGCTACAGGCGCTGCTTTGTTTTTATCTTCACATTTTACATTAATTTCTTTTTAAACCTGTAGGAAAAGCTTTTGCTATTAGGATTCACTTCATTGTTCGTATAACTTTTCAGTGAAGTGACATTACAAAATCAATGGACTCATCTTAAATTCAACATAATTTTTAAGCGATTAACATAAGGAAAGAATTACTTGTAAAAAAGGCAACTCTAGTCTACTTTAGGTGGCTATAAACTATATTCATGTTTATTTATAATGCAATAAAGTAAGTTTGCTATGCAAACACGCTCTAAATTACTTTTCTTATTGCAACGTGAAATTTATTATGAACCCATAGTTGAATCCGTAAGACAAGTTGAAGAAAATGGAAGACGGTTTTTCATTTTCCGGTGGATAGGTCTTTTTGTTCAAGCGAGTGAAAGAAAAATAAAAAGAAAAAAGGAAAAAGAAGTAAGGAGAAGAAAATAAGTACGTAAGAAAAAGAGATGTTTATCTTTTAGTCGTTTGAGCTGTCAACAAAAAAGTGATTATGATTGGCAAACCAACACTTTTGGTAGCAGCCTACACTAACCTTTGAAACCAATTCGTGAAATATAATGGAGTAATACTTTTAACATGTATTGCAAATCCAATCACTATTCAACAACTCGTATTCCTTGACGTATCTCTTTTAACTTTTTGTTATTTTAGTTCCACGATCTCCTTCTTCTTAGTTCATTCACACTAATATACAAGTAAGACCACTAATACAGAACAGTTCCACTGCCAACCCCACTGTATATTACCCACTTCGATCAATTTCTTTTTGTTTCCAAATTCATTTACCACTCTCCTCTCTCCTTTGGCTTCCAAAAATAGCAAGCGACAGAACAACTTCAGTCTATTTCTTGGTGCTTTTTAACTTTGGTTTCTTGGGATCAATCTTTTTTCTACATGATTTTAATTCTCTTACTTCAAGGTTGTTAGTTTTCTGTTTTTCAGTTTTAGGCTTCATTTCTTGAAGATGCAACTATTTTTCTCTAGGGGGAGTAGTAAAATCAGTTGCTTTTTGCTATTTATTTGAAAGATTCTTTAGCTCTCCTAAAAAGGGTATTCCTATTCCCAGTATATGATTCTGAATTTAAGACCTAAAAAAATCTCAATCTTTTATTCTATTCACACTGCACATCAAAAGTCTTCAGCACTTAGAGGGTAGGTAACAAAGTGTAGTCAGTCTTTGTGGTCTACTTGGCTTATACCAAATTCAAGTTGGATGATGATGGAACAGAGGAAAAGCAGTGAATGGACACAAGACGAGAACAACAAGTTTGAAAGTGCACTAGCAATATACGATGAGACAACTCCGAATAGATGGTTTAAGGTGGCGGATTTGATCCCTGGGAAGACAGTATATGATGTGATGAAACAGTACAAAGAATTAGCAGCAGATGTAAGTGACATAGAAGCTGGATTATTCCCACTTCCTCCTGCTTATTTCGCCTCCTCTTTTATGCTTGACTTGGTTCATGATCATCATCATCATCGCCGTCTTCATCAATCGTTTAAAAAAAGAGGCAGATCTTATGATCAAGAAAGAAAAAAAGGTGTCCCGTGGACTGAGGAAGAACACAGGTGCACAAACTTTTTCTAATTTTACTTTCAATTCCAATTTAGATTTTAATAACTGACAATGGTGTTATATATAGGAGGTTTCTGATGGGACTTGACAAGCATGGGAAAGGGGACTGGAGGAACATATCAAGGAATTTTGTGATCTCAAAAACACCAACACAAGTGGCGAGTCATGCTCAAAAATATTATCTGAGACAGCTTTCAGGAGGAAAAGATAAGAGGAGACCTAGCATCCATGACATTACTACTGTCAATCTCACCAACATCGACTTGTCCGACAACAATCTAAACAGCAACAACAATAAATTTCCATCTTCGTTCGCGGTTAACAACCCGTTGCAGAATTCAAATGATGGAGCCTTGATGGCGTTTGGATCGTCTTATAACAGCAGCTCCTACCCCTTTGAGCTTGCTTCACTACTCTTTCCGGGTACATATGGAACTGACAATTAATATTAGACATTGCTAATGACAAATTCCTAGATACAGCTCCAATCAGCAACATATCAGATATGGGGTTCAACAGTTCAAGAATGTCGGTCTTGGATTTTGGTTTTGTGATGTAATTATTAGTTTTACTTTGGCAATTAAGCCCTACTCTCTATGTGCTGCTTTCAGACTTTACCAATGAAATCTATCAATTGCCTCCTTTTTTTCTTTCTTTTTTCTTAAATGCAGACCTGATTCCTTTCCTGTCGTGGTTTACATATTTTACCACCATGATCTTAGTATGTATCTAATTAAATATGAATTACTTATAGTAGAATGAACAATATCTCTTCACCCTTAATCATATGTCTCATGTTCAAGTCCGGAATATTAAATAAAAATTTTTGTAGAGAGCATTGTTCTTTAATGGGTCATGCACAGCAAATTACAATTAATCAAGCCCAGAGCAGGTATCGAACAACTTAACTTATAGTTGAACTTATAAATCATTTTAAATTGAAAGCTCTAAATATATAGTAATAATCTGGTTCATTTCAAGTGCTAAAGCAGGCTGAGTTTCTTTCAATGCTCGAATCTTTGGGTATGGAATAATGCAAGCGATAAATTAAATGTAATCTTTCTGTTATTGATTAATTATTCGTTCCTCCTTTTTACTTTTCCTTTTTCACCAAGTCGTGATCAAAGAATATTTGAAGAGCCACAACCCTTAATATTATAAGTTTACAAGATTTTTCGCGTTACACGGTGAACTAACTTATACTGATTACTTCAGCCAGAGGTTTCCACTCCTATCTAATGATATCTCCACTTTAAAGACTAAGTGCAGGATTTTTCCTTTTATTAAAAGGCAAAACGAAAAAAAAATTCTAGCAGAGCTAGAGTTCTAGTTACAAATTCGACAAAATCAAATAATTTTGATTAATATTTTATATTTGTATTAAATAATCTATTGAATATAGTAAATATATAGAACGCTTAGACCTCATAATTCATAAACTCATAATTATGAATCCGCCCTAAGTCCTATTGCCTCGTGCATGTATAAATTAGTGGAATGTTTGTGGGATCCATTTTCATTTAAAAGACATTAAGTAGGCAAGAAGATATGTCACACTAGAAGTTGTGGCTGATTTAGCTGACTCAATGAATGTTGTCAGTTTGCACTATTTGATTGAAATTCCAAAGTATGCTATTAGAAAAGAGCATGCAATTTGGCCAAGTTGACCCATTTTGATCTTGCCAGTCTACTTTCTGGAGGTTGCTGCTGAGTCTGCATTCCACTTGTCTCAGTATTATCCTCTTTCTCCCTAATTCACATGTATTACTATTAACAGCTTCCGCCGTATTTTCATTTTAAGAATGCTATAGAAGAAAAATATGTAATTTATGGAGGTTGCAATTTGAGTTACTTGCCTTGTGAAAATTGACTTTGTACACTGTTCGTCCCAGTTTATGTGACAGATTTGATATACCAAATTTAAAGGAAGAGATAATGATAGACTTTTAAAACTTATATCTAAAATATGGTACAAATATTTTTGTGGCTACAATATTATTTTACTAAGGTAAATTATAAAAGTCTAAAATTAAATTATTTTTAAATATAAAATATATTATTATTTGGAGTAGACTAAAAATTAAAGTGCGTCACATAATAGGACATAGTAAATAACAATGTGTACTTCTATTTATTACTTCTTCAAATTTGTCATAGAAAGGGTACCTCGATTTACTATTTATATCTGTTATTATATTATTATATAAATAAAGATATTTTAAAATAACTAAAATTAAATTAAGAATTTGAATTATAATTACTAATTAATAAGTGCAAAGAATGCAGAACTGTAAAACTAAATAAATGGACTTATTCATCTCCTACATGAGAAAGATATATATGATAATAAACTTTAGTAAAATTGTGAAGATATGATTGTTCCCTTAAAATAAAACTACGTTCTTTTTTATAAAAAGAAAGTTGTACGACCCAAAATCCCACTAAGTCGTGATGTCACCTAACCCGATCCACTAGGTAAGCCCAACAGTATAAGTCACTATTATGACAAGAAACCAGAGATAATAAATGAAATAGCCAAAAAAGTTGAATACAAGTATCCCAAGAACTGGTAGTACATGCCACGAGCAACTATGAATAAGAGTACAACTTCAGTTTGAGGAAAGATACATAATCATTTCTTTGAAATTTGCATAAATAGATTTATAACTTCTAATCTACCATGAACATATGATAGCTTGTATCGGGAGTGTTGGTACGTATTCAATGTTAGACTCTTGAACTCTGTAGCCGCTCTTCGCCGAATATTTGCATGCAATGTGCAGAACTGTAGTATGAGTACAACCAACCACATATACTCAGTAAGTATCTTGACTAACCTTGGTGAAATAGTGACGAAGTTTTTATGTCAAAAGATACTCATTAATATAACATGAGCAGTTAAATTTGCAATAGAAACAACACTAGAAATGACCAAGTTGATTACAAGAATAAATATGAGAAGTGGTCAATGATTAAGTAAGAAATCAGAATCAGTTGTCTTTAATAACACAACCAATCATTTTCTAAAAACTCAAGTCATGAGGTTAAAGCAATAATCACCAAAACAGAAGCATATGGATAACAAAATGGACAAGGTAGGAGACATAAACGTAACGATGACAATTATGGTAGGAGAACATAGATTTTAATAACAAACAACGTAGAAGATTTAGATAAAATAACGACAAATGAGCAAAGATATAGATGTAAATATAACCAATAAAAAAGAAAGTGTAACAACTCGACCGATCATTTTATTTTTTAGGTCCCGTTCCCCTAATTAAAACTTTTTGTATGTGCTTTTACTGTTTTATGACTTGCGGGATGGCTGACTTGGGTTTGGAAGGGTTCGGATTGAAATCGAAACACTTGGTTCTTTAATAGTGGCTTAAGATGACTAAGTTTGACTTGAGTCAACGTTTTTAGTACGACATCGAAAACGGGATTTGACGGTTCCAATAGGTTCATATGATGATTTTGGACTTAGGCATGTATTCGGATCGGGTTTCGGATGATTCGGGAGCGTTTCAGCGCTTAATGTTAAAAGTTGGCGCATTGAAGGTTTTCAAGTTCTTTAAATTTGGTTTGGAGTAGACTTTGGTGTTATCAAGTTCCGTTTGAGATTCTGATCCTAGAAATAGTTCCGTACGGTAATTTATGACTTGTACGCAGAAGTTGGTGTCATTCCGAGTAGTCTAAGTATGATTCGGCGCGTTCGGAGTAAGTTGAAAAGCTTGAAGTTCATAATTTTATTCAATTTGGTTTTAGGGTGCGATTCTTAATTTTGATATTGTTTTACGTGTTCCAAGAGTTCGAACAGGTTTGTACTATGTTTGTGGACTTGTTAGTGCATTTGGATAGGGTCCCGGGTGGCTCAGGCGAGTTTTGGACAACCCCGAGCTAAGTTTTAAGGTAAGTATTTTCTACATAGTATGAGTTCAATACATACATTATGGATAGATTTTAATATAGAAACTGTGGAAATTTTAGAATTTGTTGACAAACTTAGGTTTTGATAAAAATGGGATTCGACCACGAAAATGAGTATGAAATTGAGTAGAAATTATATATTTGAGTTTGTGAGGTTATGGGTAACATTTATCTTCGAAAATTTTCGGAATCCGGGAACGTGGACCGGAAGTGAATTTCCGGAGTCTTGCAATTTGGATTGGGTAATTACTCTAATAGCTAAATTATGAACTTCTGACTATATATTAATTAATTTATATAACATTTGGCTAGTTTCATATTGTTCTTGCACTGGCTTGAGGCTTTTAGTGTGATTTGTGGATCGAAAAGTGAACTTAGGAACGAGTTAAGTCTCTTGCTTAGCCTTGTAAGAGGTAATTTACCCCACAAGTGTTTATATTGATATTTGCTACTAATTGTGGGTGTTAAGTATGCATGAAGTGACGAGAGTCCATGCGTAGCTAAAAATTATGCTTATGTCCGGGGTAGTTTTAGGACTCTACCATGTAATACTTGTATTATTTGTACTCTACTTGTTAGTTTAAGTACTTAAATTATATTGATACCTGATAAAGGATTCGTTAAGGCCGAACTTCATTACTTTGAGTTTTGGCGGGTTACTTGACCGTTAGTAGAAATTGTACCTCTTTGTGTATTATTCTTGTAGTAGTCGTTAAATCGGAGTTCGCAGAGTATTCTCTCTTCTTGTGGATCGGGCCTAACGCCTCGGCAGTATAATACATGCATCTATGGTTCGTGTCGGTCAACCCTTGGTAGTGTACACATTATTCTGGAGCGGATCGTACGACCTCTACATAAATCGTGCGTGAAATTGCTCGGAGTCCAATTGTACTTGATATTTCTTCCTTGACTTGAGAAATTATAATTTACTTGATGGATCTTATTTGTTGAAGTTAGTATGTGTTTGTTGGATATTTTAATTGACATCTAGTTAAAGAATCACTTATTTATTTTTCATTATTGTGTTATTAGTATTGATGTATTTCATGCCTATTCGAGTAATAAGCATAATAGCCCTGTTGTTCCGATTGAGAGAAGAACCTATGATTAGCTTTTCGGGAAATTTCCAAACGAACCTTCCTCGAGACATTTCTGCTGATGGGCCCTTGAATTATAGTCGCATAAAAACATTCCCCCTAGAGTAGTTGTTAATACGAATAAGAGAAATTTGTACTTTATTTATTAGTCCTTAGTAAGTGTCAATGTCGACCCCTCATCATTACTTCTTCGAGGTTAGACTAGATACTTACAGGGTACATGTTGTTTATATACTCACGCTATAATTATGCATTAATCGTGGAGGATCTAAGGCAGGTGCATTTTGCGTCCATTCAAGCGCGTATCCCCGTTACCCCGAGGCTTAGTGGTGAGCTGATCTCTATGCATGTTCTGCAGCACCCGCAGTCTCTCTTATTGTATTTATTTTCTCTCTATCTTAATCTAGAAAGTAGTGTAGGAGGTTTTGTATATTCTAGTAGTTGCTCAACCACTTGTGACACCAGATTTTGGGAATATTCTAGTAGGCATTTATGGTTTTGAGACTCTTTCATAATTTTTTTTCTTTTCTTTACTATAATTTTATATTAGTCGTCCTCTTAATAAATAAAATCAACTACTTTAAAAATTATAAAAATGAACAATTACATGGCTAGTTCACTGTTGGCTTGCCTAGCGGCGGCGTTGGGCGCCATCACGGCCTATAGTGGAAATTAGGTCGTGACATCTTGGTATCAGAGCTCAAGGTTCACATAGGTCTCATTAGCCATCAACAGGCTTGATAGAGTCTTGCTGATCAGTGTAGAGACATCTGTACTTATCTTCAAGAGATTATAGGGTGTTAAGAAACTTCTCTTTCTTCTCTCCTATCGTGCAATTGATGTTGTGATAAGTATCTTTATTTTATTCTCTCATAAATGGTGAGTACAAGTGCGAAAAATGTATCCGACGATGAAAGAGCTGCTCCCTCTGCTGCTAGAGGCTGAGGCAGGGGCCGAGGGAGGGCTCCAGCTCCTGCTAGAGGATGAGGGCATCCTAGAGTTGCTCCAGTTGTGCCACCAGTGAATCTAGTTGAGGATCCTGTTATTGAGGAGCAGGGAGAGGTACCTGCAGCTGAGCCGGCCCAAACGGATTTCATGCCTGCACCAGGATTCGAGGAGGTCATGGGTTGTATGTTATGGTTCATGGACTCTATGACGCATGCTAGTTTATTTCCAGCGGACCCAGTCACATGTCAGGCGGGAGGGGGAGCACAAACCCATACCGCTCAGGCTCCAGGGCATGCTTCTTCCGTATATCAGATCCCAGGTGCACTACCCATGGGCGGGGCTCATCTAGTTGTAGCGATTATACCAAAGCCCAGACCAGCCGCGACCGGCGAGCCGCAGAAGCTATTGGATAGATGGACTAGGCTATATCCTCCTGGCTTTGGCGGTGAGCGACATGAGAACCCCTTGAACTTTATTGACCATTGCACGAGTAGACTGCACAACATGAGAGTATTGGAGTCCCACAGGGTAGACTTTACCACCTTTCAGCTGGAAGGCAGGGCCCGTAGATGGTGGAAGTCCTATCTTCTCAGTAGACCAGAAGGTTCTACTCCCTTGACTTGGGACCAATTCACACGTATGTTTCTAGAGAGAGATATCCCACCCTCTCAGAGGGAAGAGTTACGGGGTCAGTTCGAGCGGCTCCAGTAGGATCAGATGTTTGTTATCGATTATGACGCGAGATTCTCTAAGTTGTCTCGCCATGCACTTATGATACTGCCCATCGATGCAGAGAGAGTGCAGAGGTTTATTGCGGGCTTGAACTATGGTATCCAGGTCACAATGGCCATATAGATTAAGATCATGACTCCTTAGGAGAAAGTTGTGAAGATAGCTCGGAGGATCGAGGGTATTCGTCAGCAGGGTCGAGAGCAGGCGTCGAGAGATAATCGGTCTCGATATTCTAGATGGGTTTAGTGGTGCTCCGTCCGGGGGCAGAGGTCAATTTGTTAGGGGGCTAGTCTAGCAGTCCCACATATCCACCACCGTCGCCTTCTCGGGGTGCTCCAGTGCAGCCATATTTCAGTGCCATTCTAGAGAGCTCCTACTTTCCACGGGCTATTCAGAGATCTTCCAGTGCGTGTTCAGGTCCCCAGAGTCAGACTCGGGGTCAGTCATCTTCCGCACCGAGAGGTTGCTTTGAGTGCAGGGAGCTTGGTCATGTGAAGAGATTCTACTCCAGGCTTATGGTCAAGGGACTACAGCAGGGCCATCTGGCCATGATTTTTGCGCCAACTATCGCACCAGAGGTGGAGGCTAGTCTGGTGGCGCTTTACCTAGGTTCTTTTCCTTTCCATCCAGACCAGATGCTATGGCCTCAAATGTCGTGATCACAAGTATTATTTTTGTCTGTGGTAGGGATGCTTCAGTACTATTTGACCCAGGGTCTACGTATTCATATGTTTCATCTCTGTTTGCTCATTTTCTGGGTGTTTCTCGTGAGTCCTTTGTGCTCATATATATATGTGTCCAAGCCAATGTGCGATTCTGTTGTTGTGGATCGAATTTTGCGGTCCTGTATTGTGACTTTCTATGGTTATGAGACCAGAGCGGATCTTTTGTTGCTTGACATGACTGACTCTGAGGTCATCCTGGGCATGGACTGGTTGTCTATGTACCATGTCGTCCTTGATTCCCATGCCAAGACTGTTACCTTGGTGATGCCAGAGTTGCCTAGATTGTAATGGAAGGGTTCATCTATCAGTTCATCTAGCCAGGTTATCTCTTTCTTGAAGGCTCAACATATGGTCTAGAAGGGTTGTTTAGCTTATCTGGCTTATGTTTGGGATACTTCTGTAGAGACTCCCACGATTGATTCAGTGCCTATGATGCAGGATTTCTCCGATGTGTTTCGTTCTAATGTACCAGGCATGCCACCAGATCGTGATATATATTTCTGTATTGATTTGGCTCCAGATACCCAGCCTATCTCTATTCCACCATACTGCATGTCTCTGAAAGAGTTGAAAGTACAAATTGAGGAGTTGCTAACGAAGGGGTTCATTATACTGAGTGTGTCACCTTGGGTTGCACCGATGTTTTTCGTGAAAAAGAAAGATGGGACTATGCGGATGTGCATTGATTACTGCTAGTTGAACAAAGTTACCATTAAGAACAAGTACCCGTTGTTGCATATTGATGATTTATTTGACCAGTTGCAGGGTGCCAGGGTGTTCTCTAATATCGACTTGAGATCAGGGTATCATCAGCTGAAGATTCGTGTTTTGGATGTTCCAAAGACGGCTTACCGGACTAGATATAGCCACTATGAGTTTCTAGTTATGTCCTTGAGCTTGACCGACGCCCCGACGAGCTTTATGGATTTGATGAACCGGGTGTTCAGGCCATATATTGACTCATTTTTCATTGTCTCTATTGATGACATATTGATATACTCACGTAGCATGGAGGAGCACGAGCAAGATTTGAGAGTTGTGCTTCAGACCTTGCGGGAACATACGTTATATGCTAAGTTCTCCAAGTGCGAGTTCTTGTTAGATTCTGTGCATTCTTAGGGAATGTTGTATCAGGAAGGGTATTAAGGTAGATCCCAGGAAGATCGAGGCAGTCCAGAGTTGGCCTCGTCTTACCATAGCGACCGAGACTAGGAGTTTCTTGGCGTTAGCAGGTTATTATCGCCAGTTTGTGGAAGGATTCTCATCTATTGCAACACCTTTTACCAGATTGACCTAGAAGGGTGCAGTGTTTTGATGGTCCGATGATTGCGAGGCGAGCTTTCAGAAGCTCAAGACCGCATTGACTACAACACCGGTGTTAGCGTTGCCTTCTAGTTCAGGTATGTATCTTGTGTATTGTGACGCGTCACACATTGGCCTAGGTTGTACATTGATGCAAGAGGGGCGAGTTATTGCATATGTTTCACGTCAGCTGAAGCCCCACAAGAAGAATTACCCATACATGATTTGGAATTGGCCATGATAGTTCATGCTCTCAAAATCCAGACGAATTATCTTTATAAGGTGTCTTGTGACGTTTACACCGATCATCATAGCTTGCAATATTTTTTCAAGTACAGGGATCTCAATTTGAGTCAGCTCAGGTGGCTTGAGTTACTAAAGGACTATGATATTACCATCCTTTATCATCCGGGCAAGGCGAATGTGGTTGTGGATGCCTTGAGCAGAAAGGCCGAGAGTATGGGTAGTTTGGAATTCATTTTAGTAGAGGAGAGGCCATTGGCTTTGGACATTCAGTCCTTGGCTAAGAGACTTGTGATGTTGGATATTTCAGAGCCTAGTCAAATTCTTGCATGCTTCATGACTAAGTTCTTCATCATTTTAGCGGATTAAGGCTCGTCAGCACGATGATCCGCATTTGTTGGTTCTTAGTGAGACGGTACTACAGGGTGGTGACAAGGAGATTACTATCGGTGAGGATAGTTTTCTGCGACTTCAGGGTCACTTTGTGTTCCTAATGTTGATGGATTGAGGGAGAATATTCTAGAGGAGGCACACAATTCTCGGTATTCTATTAAGCCAGGTGCTACGAAGATGTATCGCGACTTGAGGCAGCATTATTGGTGGCGGCAGATTGAGAAGTACATAATTGAGTATGTAGCGAGATGCCTAAATTTCAGCAGGTTAAGTATGAACACTAGAAGCTAGGTGGCATACTTCAGCAGATGGTTATACTTGAGTGGAAATGGGAGCGCATCACTATGGACATCGTAGTTAGGTTGCCGGGGACATTGAGGAAGTTTGATGCTGTTTGGGTCATTGTCGACAGGCTGACCAAGTCAGCACACTTTATTCCAGTGATGACTATGTACTCGTCAGAAAGGTTGACCCACATTTACATTCAGTAGATTCTATGGTTGCATGGTGTTCCTATTTCCATCATTTCAAATAGAGGACCTCAGTTTACTTCGAACTTCTAGAGAGTAGTACAGAGCGAGTTGGGTACCCAGATAGAGCTCAGCCCAGCCTTTCATTCGCAGATAGACAGGCTGATGGTTGAGATCCTGGAGGATAGGCTCAGAGCATGTGTGATGACTTCGGAGGGCAGTGGGATAGTTTCTTACCTTTGGCCGAGTTTTCTTATAACAACAGTTATCAATCCAACTTTGAGATGGCTCCATTTGAGGCTTTGTATGGTCGGCGATGTCGTTCGCCCATCGGATGGTTTGAGCCTGGCGAGGTAGGTTATATGATTTAGTGACAGATGTCTTGGAGAAGGTAAAGTTGTTTAAGGAGCGACTTCGCATAGCATAGTCCAGAAAGAAGAGTTACGCATGTCAGAAGGCGCGTGATTTATCATTTATAGTAGGGCAGAAGGTTCTCTTGAAAGTCTCACCCATGAAGGGAATCATGAGGTTTAGGAAGAAGGCAAACTGAGCCTAAGATTTATTGGTCTATTTGAGGTGTTAAGGCGAGTTGGGGAGGTTCTTGATGAGCTTGCTTTGCCTCCCAATATATCGAGAGTTCATCGGGTTTTCCACGTGTCTATGCTCCGGAAATATCATGCCGACAGTTTGCAAGTGTTAGACTACAGTACTGTTCAGCTAGATGAGAGCCTGGGTTATGAGGAGAAGCTAGTTACCATTGTTGACAGGAAGGTTCACCAGTTGAGGTCTGAGAAGATTTTTGCGGTAAAGGTCCAATGGAGGGGTCAACCCGTCGAGGAGGCGACTTGAGAGACCGAGAAGGACATGCAAGGTAGATATCCACACTTATTCAGCACTCCAGTTTCTAGACCCGTTCGAGGACGAACGTTTGTTTAAGAGATGGAGAATTGTAACAACCCGGCCAGTAATTTTTCTTTCTAGGTCCCCATTCCCGTAATTAAGACTCCATGTATGTGATTTTATCGTTTTATAACTTGCGGAGATGGTTGACTTGGGTTTGGAAAGGTTTGGATTGAAATCGGAACACATGGTTCATTAATAATGGCCTAAGATGGTCAAGTTTGACTTGAGTCATTATTTTTATTAAGAGACCTCAAAAAATGGGATTTGACGGTTCCAATAGGTTCATATGATGATTTTGGACATGTGCGTGTGTTCGGATCAGGTTTCGGATGACCCGAGAGCGTTTCGACGCTTAATGTTGAAAGTTGGTGCATTGAAGGTTTTCAAGTTCTTTAAATTTGGTTTGGAGTAGACTTTGGTGTTATCGAGGTCCTTTTGGCATTCCGAGCCTGGGAATAGTTTCGTACGGTAATTTATGACTTCTACACAAAATTTGGTGTAATTCCGAGTAGTCTAAGTATGATTCGGCGCGTTCGGAGTAAGTTGAAAAGCTTGAAATTCATAATTTGATCCAATTTGGTTTTGGGGTGAGATTCTTAGTTTTGATGTTATTTTACGTGCCGAGAGTTCGAGAAAGTCCGTATCATGTTCATGGAATTGTTGGTGCATGTGGCTCGGGTGAGTTTCGGATCACCCGAAGCTAAGTCCAGAAATCTGGTGCTGCTTGTCCTGGTTTCCTTCTTCGTGATCGCGAGGGTTGTGTCGCATTCGCGGAGAAGGAAATCTGGGGGGACTATGGTTTCTCTTCGCGTTCGCGATCCCTTGTCCGCATTCATGAAGGCGTGTGAAACGGCCCGCATTCGCGTAAAGAAAAAGGTCCTGGAAGGGGGTTGAGCTTCATACTCTTTGCGTTCGCGAGGTGGACCTCGAGTTCACAAAGCTCAGGCGTGTCAAGACTTCTCGTTCATGATTGGGTCTTTGTGTTTGCGATGTGCGTTTTCCTGGGGCCTGGGTAGCTTGCCTTCGCAATCACGAGGCCTCTTTCGCGATCACGAAGAAAAAATGACTAGGCATTGTTATTTTGAAAATCGGGACTTATGCTTATTTGATTCATTTCTCTCAACTTGTGTCCAATTTTAGAGCTCTTTGAAGATGGTTTTTCATCTAGCACCTTGAGGTAAGTATTTTCTACACAGTATGAGTTTAATACATACATTATGGGTAGATTTTAATATAGAAATTGTGAAAATTTTAGAATTTTATTGAAAAACCTAGGTTTTGATAAAAAATGGGATTAGACCACGAAAATGATTATGGAATTGATTAGAAATTATATATTTGGGTTCGTGAGGTTATGGGTAACATTTATCTTCGAAAGGTTTTGGAATCCTGGTTCGTGGGCCCGGTGGTGAATTTTAGGAATCTTTCAATTTGGGTTGGGTAATTACTCTAATAGCTAAATTATGAACTTTTGAGTATATATTGATAAATTTATATAATATTTGGCTAGTTTCGGATGGTTTGGCACCGACTTGAGGCTTTTAGAGAGATTTGTTGACCGAAAAGTGAACTTTGGAACGAGGTAAGTCTCTTGCCTAACCTCGTAAGAGAGAATTTACCCCATAGGTGTTTAAATTTCTATTTGCTACTAATTGTGGATGCTACGTCGAAGTGATGAGAGTCAGTGCATAGCTAAAAATCATGCTTATGTCCGGTTAGTTTTAGGACTCTACCATGTAATATTTGTATTATCTGTACTCTACTTGCTAGTTTAAGTACTTAAACTATATTGAGACTTGGTAAAGGATTCGTAAAGCCCGAACTTTATTACTTTGAGTTTTGGTGGGTTACTTGAACGTTAGTTAAAATTGTGCCTCCTTGTGTATTATTCTTGTAGTAGTCGTCAATTCAAAGTTCATGGAGTATTATCTTTTCTTGAGGATCGGGCCGAACGCCTCGGTAGTATAATAGATGCATCAATGATTCGCATCAGTCGAGCCTCGGCATTGTATACATTATTCTGGAGCGGGTCGTACGACATCGGCATAAATCATGTGTGATATTGCTCGGAGTCTGATTATACTTGATATTTCTTCCATGACTTGAGAAATTATAATTTTCTTGATTGCTCTTATTTTTAGAAGTTAGTATGTGTTTGTTGGAGATCTTAATTGACATCTAGTTAAAAAATCACTTATTTATTATTCATTATTGTGTTATTATTATTGATGTATTCCATGCCTATTTAGAATTTCTGTACTTTATTTAATGGCCCTTAACAAGTGTCGATGTCGATCCCTTGTCACTACTTC
This sequence comes from Nicotiana paniculata, assembly GCA_005239505.1. Lineage (NCBI taxonomy): Eukaryota > Viridiplantae > Streptophyta > Magnoliopsida > Solanales > Solanaceae > Nicotiana > Nicotiana paniculata. The sequence continues at coordinate 41,967 of ML323212.1, read as the reverse complement.
TTCGAGGTTAGACTAGATATTTACTCAGTACATGTTGTTTACGTACTCACGCTACACTTCTGCATTAATTGTGTAGGATTTGAGGCAGGCGCATTTGGCGGCCATTCTGGCGCATACCTCTGTTACCCCGAGGTTTAGTGGTGAGCTGCTCTCTATGCCCGTTCTGTAGCGCCCGCAGTCTCTCTTATTATATTTATTTTCTGTCTATCTTACTATAGATAGTAGTGTAGGAGGTTTTGTATATTCTACTAGTTCTTCATACATTTGTGACACCGAGCTTTAGGAATATTCTAGTAGACATTTATGGTTTTGAGTATTAAATTAGCTATATTACTCTTTCATTATTTTTTTTATTTACTTTACTATAATTTTATATTAATAATCCTCTTAATAAATAAAATCAACTACTTTATAAATTTTAAAAATGAACAATTACATGGCTAGTTCAAAGTTGGTTTGCCTAGTGATCGGGCGTCATCACGACCTATAATGGAAATTGGATCGTGACAGAAAACATGAATGTGACAAAACAAACAGATAAAAGATATGGATAGAACAACAACAAATAAAATAGAAGGCAAAGAAATGACAACAACAAGTAACATAGAGAGCATATGTACAACAATAACAACTCGGGATAAAGGCATAAATGTACAAGCAAGGGAAAGATAACACAATATTATGCATATCTCTCGTCCTCACCTGTACGGTATCACCCTTCGTACTTTCACTCTCTTCCTCGCACGATAATGTGAAAATAATGGCATGAGATCACCCTTCGTTCTATCACTCTCATCCTCACGTGATAATGTTAAAACAATGTCCTTCGTACTTTTACTCTCATCCTCACATGATAATGTAAGAACAATGGCACGACATCATCCTTCATATTTTTTCTCTCATCTTCACATGATAATGTAAAAAAATGCACGGCATCACCTTTCTTGCTTTACACTCTTCCTCACCAAGAACATATACATCAACAACAAGCAAAGTAGATGCATAGATAATATCAAGAAGAGTGGTTAAGAAAAATACACCATGTGAACGACAATCACAGTTCCTGCAACAATAAAAACTCAATGAACTTCAAGAACCCCATTTCAACTTTACTAAGTCATTGAAATTACTTTCTGCTCTTTAGGCCTATACATAATAAAATCATCTTTTACCTTTTACGGGGAGTACTATACCATCACCGACACAAGAAGGTCACTAGGTTATGTACCTAACGGCAAGTATCATTGAAATTACTTTCTGCTCTTTAGGCCTATACATAATAAAATCATCTTTTACCTTTTACCAGGAGTAGTATACCATCACCGACACAAGAAGGTCACTAGGTTATGTACCTAGCGGCAAGTATCATATGCCTATTTGCTCATATCATCTTATCACAGTGTTATACGAATCAACTCAACCATGCTATTAATAGCATAAAATATCACCCTTTCTAGGAGGATGCTATGTTGTAATCTATACCACAAAGTGGTCATCGACGCTTACACCATTACAAGTAGTTTCATGACGACCAACACGGTATATTTGAAGCCAATCTCGGTGAACACAAGTAATTCCCAAATATTTGATACTCCAAAAATAGATTCATAGCCAAATAACCTCAAAGTATCTATTTTATCAAATCACGATGTTCATAGTCAATCCAAATCGCCTTAACAAAATCAAATGAGTATCCTTTCTCATTTTATATTAAGCAATTAAATAAATGAGATTTCAATCCTTAAAGGTTTAACAAGTGATACTTCAAAATATAATGATTTTAGAAATATTATATTTCTCATTTTATAAAACAAATGTAACAATAAACTCAAATGTATAATCTCTTTATCATCAATATAAGTTTTTAATAAAACTTATAACATTTGCCTCAAGTGCCATTTGCTAACAAGCTTTTAAGAATAATTTTTTTCAAAACAATATGACACAATGTCATATGCAACATGACTCAAAAACATATGGTAACATCATTTCCCGCTTGTCCCCACGAGTACGGATACACGTTTACCCCTCAAGTAGAGTAAGTTTTAATCAAATTATCTTAAGTCCAAGCTCCAAAATAGTACTATAAGGCTCAAATTCATTTAGAACTCTCAAATGTCGCCAACAAGCCAATATCTACATAACAACTCATATTCATCAATGTTACGATAACACCAACTAAGTCAACTAAGTGTTCAACACTTAGGTCCAACTTTACAAGTCTAATAAGAATTGATATTCCCACCATAGAAGTTGGTTCTTGGGTTTTTAACTCTAAATCTCTCATTGCATACATAACAGTACAATATTCAATAATTGAATTGCTCACAAGATTATAAAGAATATTATTTAACTCATTTTTACCAAAGCAATACAATTCATCGTCTCTGCCCACTAGTCAATCTTATTCACCATATCCATTTCTAGGGTTCATCTCCCAAATCAACCAAACCATGATTTTTTATCACGACCCAAACTACCAAGTCGTAATGGCGCCTATCGTGGTGCTAAGCCAGCCGAATCACTACCCAAACACACAATATTTCATTTCAAAATATTTATTTTTCAGCTATTTAACGATAAACCTTTCATAAGAAATTTAAAACAAGGAAAAATACAAAAAATAAGGCCCGACATTGGGTGTCACTAGTCATGAGAATCTACGATACATGTCTGATAATACTAGGACCAATATAGTCTGGAAATCCTATAAAACAACTATAGGAAGATAGGAGGGAGAAGCGCAGGGTTGCGATCGTCATGCAACTACCTTGCTAACACCTGGATATGTACACAAGGTGCAGAGAATAACGTGAGTATGCCAACTCAGTAAGTAACAACCATAAATAAAGACTGAGCAATAGTGACAAGCCTCTCCCGGCTCAAAACATCCAACTGGCGACCTGCACCGTCTACCATATAATACCTCATAGGGAGCCATCTGAATGCTCGACTAGTAGCTATTATTATAGCCAAACTCCTCTAACGGTAAGAATTAGTCCCAAGAACCTCCAAAGTCAATAACACAAGCGCGAAGCATATCCTATAGAATCTGAATAGTACGCTCAGACTGCCCGTCCGTCTGAGGATGAAATGATGTGTTCAACTCAACTGGGGTACCCAACTCTCGCTGAACTGCCCTCCAAAAGTGCGGGTAGACTGCATACCTTGATCTAAAATGATAGATACGGGCACACTGTGAAGGCGAACAATCTCTCGAATATATACCTCTGTCAATCGCTCTGAAGTATAAGTACTTGCCACTGGAAGATATGTGTTGATTTCGTCAGCCTATCTATAATAACCCAAACGGCGTCGAACTTCCTCTGAGTCCATGGGAGTCCAACGACAAAGTCCATAGTGATACGCTCCCACTGCCACTTAGGAATCTCTATCTGCTGAAGTAAACCATCGGGCGTCTGATGCTCATATTTCACCTGTTGGCAATTCAAGCAACGAGCCACATAAGCAACAATGTCCTTTTTCATCCTTCTCCACCAGTAGTGCTGCCACAGGTCTTGGTACATCTTGGCAGCACCCGAGTGAATAGAATACTTAGAACTGTGAGCTTCTTCAAGAATCAAATCCTGAAGGCCATCAACATTCGGCATACATATACGAACCTGCATCCTCAACACACCATCGTATCCAACCGTAACCTTCTTGGCACCACCGTGCCGAACATTGTCCCTAAGGACCATCAAATGCGGGTCATTATCCTGCCGATCTCTGATACGCTCAAATAAGGAAGACCGAGCGACTGTACAAGCCAAAACACGGATGGGCAAAATATCCAACCTCACGAACTGATTAGCCAAAGTATGAATGTCTGAAGCTAACGCTCTCTCACCGACTGGAATAAATGCAAGGCTTTCTACACTTACTGCCTTCCTACTCAACATCGGCCACCACATTGGCCTTTCCCGGATGATACAATATAGTGACGTCATAGTCTTTCAGTAACTCTAACCATCTCCTCTGTCTCAAATTAAGATCATTTTGCTTGAAAAAATACTAAAGTTTACTATGATCCGTGTAAACCTCACATGGCACGCCATAAAGATAGTGCCTCCAAATCTTCAATGCGGGAACTATGGCTGACAACTCTAAGTCATGGACAGGATAATTCTTCTCATGAATATTTAACTACCGAGATGCATATGCTATTACCTTGCCCTCTTGCATCAATATCGTTCCCAACCCGACACGGGAAGCATCACAATATACCATGAAAGTTCTTGAACCTGATGGTAACACCAATACCGGCGTTGAAGTCAAAGCTGTCTTGAGCTGTTAAAAGCTCACCTCGCACTCGTCCGACCATTTAAATGGGGCACCCTTCTGAGTCAATCTCGTCATCGGGGCTTCTATAGATGAGAACCCCTCCACAAAACGACGGTAGTATCCTGCCAAACCCAAGAAGCTCCTGATTTCTATGGCTGTAGTGGGTCTAGGCCAGTTCTTGACTGCCTCTATCTTCTTAGGATCTACCTGAATACCCTCTGTTGATACGATGTGACCCAAGAAAGCAACTGAATCTAACCAGAATTCTCACTTTAATTTTTTTGCATATAACTGATTATCTCTCAAAGTCTGAAGTGCTATCCGGAGGTGCTGCTCATGATCCTCCTTACTGCGGGAGTATATTAGAATATCGTCAATAAACACGATTGCGAATGAATCCAGGTAAGGCTTGGAAACCCGATTCATCAAGTCCATAAATACTGCTGGGGAATTAGTCAAGCCAGAGGACATAAACATAAATTCATAGTGCCCATATCTCGTCCGAAAGGCTGTCTTAGGGACATCGGACGTTCTAATCTTCAACTGATGGTAGCCTGATCTCAGATCAATTTTTGAAAACACCCTGGCACCCTGAAGCTGATCAAACAAATCATCAATCCTCGGCAACTGATACGTATTCTTGATAGTAACTTTATTCAACTACCGGTAATCTATACACATCCTCATAGATCCATCATTCTTCTTTACGAACAGAAGCGGTGCACCCTAGGGAGAGACACTAGGTCTAATGAAACCCTTATCAACAAAGTCTTGCAATTGTTCTTTCAATTCTTTCAATTCTGGTGGGGCCATCCGGTATGGGGGGATAGAAATGGGCTGAGTGCCCGGAACGACATCAATGCAAAACTTAATATCCATGTCGGGTGGCATCCCCACATGTCGGGTGGCATACCCAAGGTACTCAGGTTAGGAACTGAATATATCGAAGAAATCTCGGCATTAGAATCCCGAATATGAGCCAAATAACCCAAACACCCCTTCTCAACCATGCGATGAGCCTTGGTATAAGAAATCACTCTACTGGGAGAATGACCAGGAGTCCCATTCCACTCCAATCGAGGCAACCCTAGCAAGGCTAACGAAAACCAGTCCATGCCCAATTTGACATCAAAATCGACCATGTCAAGAAGCAAAAGGTCTACACTAGTTTCAAGACCCTCAATAACAACCACACATGAACGATACACACGATCTACAACAATATCATTCCCCACCGGCATATACACATAAACATGGACACTCAAAGAATTGCGGGGCACAACCAAATACGAGAAAAAATGGGATGATACATAAGAATAAGTAGACCTCAGATCAAACAAAACTGAAGCATCTTTATTACAAACTGAAATGGTACCTGTGATAACGGCACCGGAGTACTCTGCCTCAGGTCTGATGGAAATGCATACAATCGGGGTAGGGCCCCATCACCCTGAATTGTGTCTTTGGGACGACCTCTGATAGGTGGACCTCCACCTCTAGCGGGCTGGCCATTACCTTTAGTAGGTTGACCTCCATCTCTAACATTCTGACCTCTACCTCTGACTACCTGACCCCTACCCCTGGCTGGCTGGGCAGGTGGTGCTACAGCTGGTGCGGAACTATAGAACGAGAGTTCTGGTACTGAGGTTGATTACCCAAAATTTTGGACAAGATCTCCGAATGTGCCCATACTCACCACCTTCATAATACCCATCCTGATACTGAGGCTGACCCTGACAAACTGACTGACCACGATAATAACTCTGGAGAGGAGGTGCTCTGATAGGGGATGACCGATCAGAATAAGGCAAGTAAGAGCCATGACCACTTGAGGCACCATGGGACGTCTGAAGTGCTGAGTTAAATGGCCTGGAAGAATGGCCTCTAACCTGAGTACCTCTGTCTCCAGATAAGACACCGCTGAATCCAATGGAATGGCGAGGCGTCTTGTCTGACCCCTAACCTCCCATCCCGAGAACTGTCTCAACTCTCCTAGCCACATTGGCCGCATCCTGAAATGAAATCTCAGTCCCTGTCTCCTTGGCCATCTACAATCTAATGGGCTGGGCAAGGCCCTCAATGAATCTCCTAACCCCCTCTCTCTCTGTGGGTAATAAAAGAATAGCATGCCGAGCCAAATCTACAAAACGACTCTCATACTGGGTAACTGTCACGCCCCCTTGCTGAAGACGCTCAAACTAACGACGCTTCTCTTACCTAGTAGTAATAGGCAAAAATTTCTCCAAAAAAGAGGTGAGAAAACTGATCCCAAGTCAAAGCAGGCGACCCAGCTGGTCTAGTCAACAAATAATCCCTCCACCATTTCTTGGCGGATCCAGTCATCTGAAACGCGGCGATGTCGACCCCATTTGTCTCCAAAATACCCATATTACAAAGAACCTTATGACAATTGTCGACATATTCCTAGGGATCCTCTGAAATAGCACCACTAAAATGAACAGGGAAAAGCTTGATGAACCTGTCCAATCTCCACAAAGCATCGGAGGACATAGTTGTCCCCTCAACAAGCGGCGCTGTAGCAACGGGCTGAACTACCCCAACTGGATTTGCTGCGAGGGTCTGAACCTGAGGAGTAGTCTGATCAAGAGTGTGGGTAACGGGAGTCTAGACCCCTCCTCCATCCTGAGATACGGGTGCTGCCACGGGGAGTGCGTCAGTCTGGGCTACGCTCTCCATGAGGCCCACTTATCGGACCAAAGCATCCTGAAGCACCGGGGTAGCAATAAACCCCTCTGGGACCTGAGCTGGTCCAGTTGGAACAGTCTGAGCTGGAGTCCCCCATCAATCTCATTCTGGGGCTCCGCAACTGGAGCTACTGTCTGAGCAGTAGGATGTGTCATGCCCCTGCCTCGGCCCCTGATGTGGCCTCGGCCTCGGCCTCTGCCCCTAATAGGAGCTGCTGCTACTGGAAGACCGGATTGTTGGTCAGCGGAAGAGGAAGCACGTGTTCTCACCATCTGCGAGAGAATGGAAGAGTTCAATCAATATTTGAGATACCAAGAATCGCACGACAGAGTAGAAATAAAAACTAAGTTTGTTCCTAACTTCATAGCCTCTGAGAGATAAGTACAGACGTCTCTGTACCGATCCTTCAGACTCTATTAAGCTTGTTCATGAATTTTGAGACCTATGCAACCTAGTTCTCTGATACCAACTTGTCACGACTCAAGTTCCCAACCCACGGAATCGTGATGGCGCCTAACACAATACTTTCTAGGCAAGCCAATGTTAGAAATTTAATTAACTACTTTCCCTTAAAATTTACCTATACATAACAGAACAATTTTAAAGATAAACTGAATCTAATATTTCCCAATAAGTAACTTCATGAATAATAATAATAGAATAAATAAGCCGAACCTCGAACTAAATATATATAACCATAAGCCTATCCAGGGTCTGGCGTCGCAATTCACGAAATACTAAGAATACTACAAATAATGGGCTGAAAGAAGTATATATGTCTGTTTCGAATGAAATAAAACAACAACTAGATAGTGTAGAGAAGACTCCAGGAGTCTGCGAATGCCAGCAGATCTACCTTTTGTCTCCGATGAAAATGTGCAGCTACGACCCGAACTTAACTCTGGCCGGTACCTTGATCTGCACGAGAAGTGCAGAGTGCAGTATCAGTACAATCGACCCCATGTACTGAGTAAGTGTCGAGCCTAACCTCGACGAAGTAGTGATGAGGCTGAGGCGGGGCAATTATAACACAACCTGTGACAATATATATATAATACAGCAAGAATGAAGTACTAATAAACTAAATAACCAGTAATTTGCAACAGTAAATAAAAACACCTCAGATAACTTTTCCAAATATCAGCTAAAATCAAATCTTCTCAAAATTTTCAAGTTTCAATTTAAATCAGAGTAAAAATCAGAGTATGAAAACCTTTTTAATAAAACAGGGAGTTTTCCAATTCTTTAATTTTGAAAAATCAATAAAACATAAATATTCCCCCTTATTGCTCCTTGTTGCGGCGTGCAACCCGCTCCCACCTGTCCACCCTTATTTCTCCTCCCTATATATATATATCACCCTTATTTCTCCTGTTGCAGCATGCAACCCGATCCCACCTGTCCACCCTTGTCACTCCTTGTTGCGGAGTGTAACCCGCTCCCACCTGACAATCACATAACTTTATTTATACAAAATTTTCACAATTCAGGTCAAAACCTTTCACAATATTTATGTCTCAACAATTGTAAACGGAAAGTTGTACAACTCATGAACTTCATAAATTATCATTTCACAATGAAACCAACCGGAATATATATGCTTCATAAAATAGTGTCATCCAATTCAATCTTTATGTATCACAATGAAACCAAGGGAACAACCAAAACTTCCAAAATACTTGGAACAATACTTAACAACAAGTCTACGAAAATACTTAGAAATGGAGGCATCAATGATCATAAAACAATTTAAGCCAAATCAAATAAATTGGAAATAAGGAAGGGATCATGTTCAACAATAATTTGGCGGTGCATAGATACTCGTCACCTCACCCTATACACCACACACATGCAAAATCACATAGAATTTAAATTGGGGATTTCTATTCCCTCAAGTCAAGGTTAAACCAAGCACTTACCTCAAATTCGCAGGCCACTCACTACTCAGTTACCGCTTTTCCCTTCGAATTTGCCTCTAACCCGCTCGAATCTAATCATAATTAGTTTAATATCATTAATTTATGCTAAATGAACTACTTTACTGAAAAATTATTGTTTTCCCAATTTTCTAAAAAACGTTATAAACCGACCCCGGGCATGCTTGGTCCAAACACGAGGTTCGGACCAAATTTCGTTTACCCATTCACTCCCGAGCACGAATATGCAATTAGTTTCGAAATCCGACCCCAATTCGAGGTCAAAATTTCATTTTTACAAAATTCCCTAATTCTACCCAAGCCCCCAATTTCTACCATGAAAATTCTTGATTTTTGATTGAAAAGTGGTGAAAACATTGTGTAATTGAAGGAGAAGAGTTTAGAATTTTTTTACCAACACTTTGGGGATGAATTTGTGTGAAGTTCGAAAATATGAAGAAAATAGGTTATGCCTGTTTTTAAAATTGGTTTTATATGATTGGGCAGGCTTTCATCACAATCGCAATAGGCCTGCTACATTCACGGAGGGTCAAGCCCAAATGGACTACGTGTTCGCGTAGCTTTACGACCTGATGAACATCACGACGCGACCCAATGGTCAAGTGCGTAGCAGAAATCGAGGCTCCCTTCCTAGGCCCACTTAACTCACTGCGTTCGCGTGAGCCTGCCTGCATTCGCGAAGGGTCTCCCCCCTAGTGCTTCGAGTTCGCTTCCAAAGCCACGCGTTCGCATAGAACAAAATGACCCCAGTGCAAATTCTACTCTACACGATCGCGAAGAGGAACGCACCAGTGCACCAGAACAACTATTACACCAGATTTTTACAAGTTCAAAACATCCCGATGCCTGCCCGAAACTCACCCGAGCCCTCGGGGCTCTAAACCAAACATGCACGCAAGTTTAGAAATATCATATGGACCTGCTCGTGTGATCAAATCATGAAATAACATCTAAACTATGAATTTAACCTCAAAACTCATAATTTTTTATCAAGAACACTTCAAATTTTCTAACTTCTCAACCAGATATCTGAATCACGTTAAATCAACTCCGTTTCTTACCAAATTTCAAATTTAAGACTTAAATATCATAACAAACATGTATCAATCTCCGTGACCAAAATACGGACCAGATACCAACGGTTTCAAACATTAATTCATTTGTTTATTTCATTAAAAATCCAGCAAAATAATTTCCTTTAAAAATTGATTTCTAAGGCTAGGGACCTCGGAATTCAATTCCGGGTATATGCCCAAGTCCCATAATTTACTGCAGAACCCCCGAGATCGTCGGAACACAACTCTTGCTCCGGTTAAACAAAATGTTGAACAAAGTCAACTAAAACTAAATTTTAAATTCCAAAAATTACTATTTCTCATATTTTCAGATAAAAGCTTTTCGGTTTCACGCCCGGACTACGCACATAAATTGAGGTAATTAAAATTAGTCTTTTTAAGGCTCATGAGCCTGGAATGAAGTCTTAATTCATAAAATGACCCTTTGGGTCATCAAAAATTTGACCAAAATTAGATAGAAATCACTTACCCCAGACACCCACGCAAGAATCTCTCCAAAAATCGCCTTCTACCGAGCTTCCACTTTAATTTTTATGATATACAATCGAAATCCTCGTTTTGAATCTTTTAAATCTGCCTAGGTATAACTTCATCGCGATCGCAAAAATAACCTCGCGATTGCGAAGCACAAACAGACTGCCCCACATATTTACTCCATGCGAACGCAGAAATCATCACACGTTTGCGAACCTCTGCCACACAAATATACACGTTCTCAACCTGCCTCATGTGATCCCGTGGAGAAATCACCTCAGCTCCTCATCATCTTTATTACTCCTACGTGACGTGACACTGGCCACGCGTTCGTGAAGCACTACATCACACACGTACGCAATCGCGACCCTAACTCTGTGATCGCGTAAACAACTTCACCTCTGCCCCAAATAAGATTACTCGATCTCGAACACACTCCTGCGATCGCGTATGAGGAAACCAGAAGAAAACACCAGCAGCTATCAGCCATCCTCCAAAGACAAAAATGATCCTTTAACCACTTAGAACTCGCCCGAGGCCCCCAGGACCTCAACCAAACATACCATCAAGTCCCACAATATCATACAAACTTAGTCGCACCTTCGAATCACTCAAAACAAACGAAGCCGAAACCTACCAAACCACGACTGAATGACCTCAAATTTTGAACACGCATCACAAATGACACTACCAACCTACTCCAACTTTAGGAATTCCATTCTGACCCCGATACCTAATTTTCACTGCCGACCGAAAATTACCAAATTTCCAATTTCGCCAATTCAAGCCTAATTCTACCACGGACCTCCAAATTACATTCCGAACACGCTCCTAAGTCCAAAATCTCCTCGGAGCTATTCGAACCATAAAAATACCAATCCAAGATCGTTTACTCATAAGTCAACATCTGGTTCACTTTTCCAACTAAACCTTCTAAAATTAGAGACTACGTGTCTCATTCCACTCAAAAATCAACCCGAAACAACCAACCCGATGCAACATAATAAAGCTGAATAACACATAAAGAAGCAGAAATAAAGGAAACGGGGCTATAACTCTCGGAACGACCGGCCGGGTCGTTACATTTTTACTCCAGATCGTCTTCTATATACTTCTTTATACACAATATATGAACATTGAGTAGTGGGATTACCTCTTGAAGACAAATCTTGAAAATCTCCATTTTTGTATTCTTGGAGGATTTGGAAGAACCTAACAAATTTCATAGTTGAATCTTGTTATTATGACCGCTAATCAACTTGCAGTAACACAAAACTTACATAAAAACTCACCTTGTATGGTCCAAGTGAAGACTTGGTTGAAATCTTCTTCAAAATCCCAAATGAACTCCCAAAATTTTACCCAAAATCATCTCTCTCCGACCTAGGAGTATATATAACCTTCCCAGGTGCGCTGCCGCACATCTGGGACTTGAACGCGCATCTGGGCATAGTTGGGGCAGCTAGCTTCTTCAGGTGCGCTTTCAGGTACGGAGCCGTGTAGTTGGGTGCTCATGTTGGTCAGTGCTCAGTAAATTGGTCATAACATTTTGTACAAAAGTACAAATAATGAACTGTTTGAACAATCGAAAACTAGACTAAAAGTTTTAATTTTACATCCTATCCACATCAAAACTCATTATACACAGAGAGATATAGTCATTTAAAGGTATGTCATGTGCGGCTTTGGGCGTCTTTTCCTCTTCAATAATTCTAACATTTACAAGCTAGTTCTCTATGATTCTAAACATCGTTATAATACTTTAAAACATGTACAATACATGTCCATATTAACCATAATCGTAGTTATTGTTAGCTTACAAATGATACCCTTAGTGCTTAATGACCTTCTAATGCCTTTAACATCTAAAAAAAATTTGGGGTGCTATATTCTCCCCCTATTAAGACCACTCGTCCTCGAATGAGTTTTATTGGTTTTAGTCAAGTTCAAAAGTTGAACACTTAAGCCTTCTTTAACTCGCAAATCCTTAAGGCCTCAAAATTTGACTAACTCTCTTAATTTTCAAAATATTTCAAAAATTTTGGCCGAGTTTTCTCCAAAACTTTTAACCTACCAGTGAACTACAAGAATACAGTATAAAATTACCCACATGATAAATAACACTACAACCTCAGATGCCTCAATACACCACCAAATAACCACTCTCGATATCACAATAATAAAATCTACTAATATGAGGCAAGTCTAGCCACCATAGGAAATAATGAATCAACTACATCAATAAAATATGTTGAACCTCAACTCGTAAGCAAGATAAACATTTACTCACTTGTTCCATGGAATAAACTTAAGATGACAATTATCAAACTTGAAATTTCTAGGAAATAGTCATATTTGTAGTCGCGAACAAGTGTAAAATTTGAATTTTCAACTTATTGGCCACTCAAGTGGCCTCCTCAACGTCATTACCATGTCATAAGATTTTATTGAAGCAATATCTTTAGTTTCCAACCTACGGCCTTGCATATCAAGAAATTCAACCGGTTCTTTGTTGTAATTCAAACCATCATTCACAATATATAAACATGTATACCAAGAATAAAATAGAATTACCTCTAAGGTTATTACATCGTATTACGCAAGAATCACACGTGTCCTGTCATCAACATATTTTCGTAGTTAGGTAAATAAAAGATCGAATATATTAAAGGTAATTTCAGTGACAATGCAAAATCATTTGTGACACCTGCTCTTTCTAGAAACCACATACACCTCAAAAGAGTATGCTTTAACATCTGAGAGGCTCAGACTGAGCCTCATTACACTTTTTCACGATTCTCTTTTAAGAATACCAAGTTATATCTCTTACACCCACGTTGTAGGTAACGTCCATCCAAATAACCATATTTATAGTTTAGATATTACATAGAAAATTTTCTTTCTACATCCATAGTACAATGCGAATTTGCTATAACACTTAAAGTGATATTACATAGCCCATTCTCTATTTTCCAGCTTTTGATCAAATTCATACTTGAGAATTTTTCTGTTATGGCTGAAGATCCCTTTTTTCATTCACATAAAGTAAAATTTTGACATTATGACCCATAGTACAGGTGTTATTCTCTGACACATCCATCCATTTGAGACTCTTGCGAATCACAATCATTCGAATCTGTCTAAAATATTCCTTTATTCTTCCGAGAGCCTAGTATGATATTGTCTTATCTTGATCAGATTAATAACACACAATTTATCTCAATGCCTTCACAATAATAGCAACTAGATTGCCTTCAAACCCAACATCTAATTCATTGTAACTAATAAGTCCACTTCGTGGAAAGATATTCATTCTCCACTATTACCGAGATTGTGAAATGCCTTAGCTATCGATTTCTGAACGTCAAAGTTCGTGCTCTCGTTCTCTTACTTTTAGAATTTTTCTTTTTATATCATCATAATAACACAACCTATATACCTTCGACACTTGGTCATTAACGTGATCCTGATAATATTTACATCCTGTAAGGATTGCTACTCCCTTCCAACACTGCACCCTTCTTTTCTCCTTTTTTTTCTTAGTAACCATGTCTTAACTTACATAACTCATTCCTTGTCCAGGAATATACTTTGAAAAAAAAATCTTTCCCTATTTCAGCTCGCATTAAGTATGCGCACATAACACTTTTATGTTTAACTCTCGAAACTATTGTTCACATACTCAATTCGGGTCATACCCGACCCAAACTTCTAGGATATCATAGCCCAAATATGTCATCGGCAAGCACCGACTCACTTAGTCCTATGAGTTCAAGCTCAACCATTTTGAACAAGTACGACTCATTCATAAGAAATTCATATATCATAACTTCATCGGCTTTTAATAATAAACCTTGTTTTCATAACAACAATGCAAGAAACTCACGGTCTATCTTTATATTCCATATAGACTTCGAACCATGTCCATGTACGCATTCTCGATACATACTGCATAGAATTTAACATGTAGTTATACAAAAAGAATATTTGAATCCTATAAGATATCCCTAGAATTATTCCGAACAAAACACCTTTAAGATGTATGAGACATCACCACATATGTTTGAACCACTTGAAATCTTTAGACCTGTGGAATGCATCCCTTCTATTCTCCAGATCTTTAGCCTTAAGTTATGCATGTAATAGTTACAACCTCTTTACACATTTGATCAATCTACGTTCAACCTCTATATTGGCATACTTAAGAGAGTTCTAGGTAATACTCTCAAAACTTTATCTTTCACAAATATATTAACGTCAAAATGATATAAACCTCATCTAGACAAGTTAAGTGTTGTCCTTTCATGACAGCTTTTGTAATGACCCGACTGGGTGTTTTAAGCTTTGGCGCATCGTTTGGTGGTTTGAGGCCTTAAGTAGCTTCATTTCATGTTTTATGACTTGTACGCGTAGTCAGAACTGAATTTCGGAAAGCTCGGAGTTGATTTGGAAGAGAAAAACCTCAATGCCCAGGGTTTTCTAGAGGAGTGTCACCGCATTCTCCATACTATGGGTCTTGTGGAGATGAGTGGGGTTGCTTTTACTACGTTACAGCTCAGGGGAGCGGCCTATGAGTGGTGGCGGGCGTATGCTTTGGGTAGCCCTACCGAGGCAACTTCATTTTTGTCATGACCCAATTTTCCCCTTCCGTGAGTTGTCGTGACGGCACCTAGTCTCTACGACTAGGTAAGCCTAACACTTTGCTGAAAATGAGACGAAACATGAACATTAACTACTAACAGCAACAATTATCTAATAAGCGACTGAATGCCACTCGGCATATACAATTGTCACTTCTGAAATGTACAAAACAACTCCCAAAACCCGGATATACCGCAAGTCACAAGCTACTAAAAGGAATCTTAATTGTTTTATACATCATTTCTACAGATAGAAGGAAAAATGAACATAAGGGGATAGAGGGGGACTCCGAGGATTTGCGGGCATGGGCAGATGTACCTTGAAGTCTGCAGTAAGCAGCACCGACTGCACTAGCCATGTGGCTGGTAAGATATACCTGGATCTGCACACACAAAATATGTGCAGTAAAGGGCGTGAGTACACCACAATGGTACCCAAGAAGTGGCAAGCCTAACCTAGGTCGAGTAGTGACGAGGTCAGGTCAGGGCCCTACCGGAATATATATATATACACAATAAGGCAAGGCAAAATGAAATATCGCGGTAAATAAAGGCTGAAATTTAACAAGGAAGAAACATAGAAAACAACAGCTCAGTAGACAATAAAACAACAGGGGATCTCCCGAGATACCGTCTCGTAGTCCCAAACATAAATGTGCAGGAGATCTCCCGGAATACCGTTTCATAGTCCCAAAGTAAATATGCAAGACAGAGCGATCTCCCTGAATACCATTTCATAGTCCTAAAATAAATATGCAGTACAGGGGGATCTCCCAAAATACCGTTTCGTAGTCCCAAAGTAAATACACAGTGCAGGGGGGTCTCACGGAATACTGTTCCGCAGTCCCAAAGTAAATATGCAAGTACAGAGGGATCTCCCGGAATACCATTCTGTAGTCCCAAAGTAAATACACAGTANGGGGGGGGGGGGGGGGGGTCTCCGGAATACTGTTCCATAATCCCAAAGTAAATATGCAGCCAAACAATGGAAGTCAATAGTTACCGGACGAAATCTTACAATTTAATCTAAGAGTTAAGGAAACACAGGTAAAAATCACTAAACATGATGCATGTAGTTCAGGTAGACAGTTAAGGCAAGTAGGCATGCTTTCTGAGTCTAACATGATACTACACATGCTAATAAGTTCAAATAAGAGGAAAGACAGGTTATTATTAGTGAAAATCGGGTTTTTACAATAATTAGACCGTGTACGTACTCGTCATCTTACGTACACGGCGCTCATATATCAACAATAGTACCAATTGCAAGGGGAGTTCCCCCACACAAGGTTAGGCAAGGCACTTACCTCGAACCAAGCTCAAATTAATCCGAAATAATGCTCTTTACACGAATATTCGACTCCAAATGGCCAAAATCTAACCAAAACCAATTACATAACATAAATATAACTACAAGAAACTAATCTAGCGAACATAATCAAAGTTAAAGCAAGAAATTGGAAAATTGCTCAAAACGCCTCCCCGGGCCCACATCTCAAAATCGAGTAAAAATCACAAATTATAAACACAGGTTCACTCACAAGTCTAACCATACCAATTTTTCTCAAATACGATACCAAAATCCCGATCAAAACCCCAAAATTCTGCCTAAGGATTTTTCCCAATTTTCCCCAGTTATCCACTCCAAATCACTAATTAAATGATGAAATTAAAGACAAAATCATGGGAATTAACCAAAACTAGGTAAGAATCACTTACTCCAAACTCCCACAAAATAATCTCTCCAAAAATCGCCTTCTATCGAGCTCCCAATTCAATTTTGTGATATGAACTAAAAACCCTCATTTTTGAATCTTTACTACTGCCCAGTGATTTCTTAATCACAATCGCGGAAATAGCCTCGCAATCGTGAAGAACAACTTTGCTTCCTCAGAATTTAACCCTACGCGAAAGTGGAATACCCCACGCAAACACGTTGCACTAGATGCCTACACATACGGGTCGCGATTGTCCTTACAGGACAACGAAGAGTAACACTTAAACTCCACTGCGGCCTCACTTCTTCTTCCGAACGCGGCCTAGCCCAACCGTTCGCGATGCATAGCATAGTAACCTTACACGATCGCGTCTTCATCTTTGCGAATGCGAATAACAACTTTAGCTTACCTCTCAGATAACCTACGCGATCTCGAGATCTCCCTCGCAAACACGATGAAGAAAATGTGTGCAACAAACACCAGAAAATCTGCCAACTCTCAAGGTCCAAAAATGAACCGTTAAGCATATGAAACTCACCTGAGGCCCCCGGAACCTCAACCAGACATACCAACCAATCCTAAAACACCATATGAACTTAGTCGAACCCTCAAACCACATCAAACAACATGAAAAACATGAATTACACATGGATTCAAGCCTAATGAACTTTGAAATTTCAAAATTCTACAAACGACGTTGAAACATATCAAATCACGTTTGAATGATATCAAAATTTACACACAAGAAAAAAACGACACCACGAACCTAATCCAACTTCTAAAAACCTAATCCAACCCCGATAACAAAATTTCCACTGCAGGCCAAAATCGCCAAAATTCTAACTTTCGCCAATTCAAGCCTAATTCTACTACGAACCTCCAAATCACATCTCGGATACGCTTCTAAGTCCAAAATCACCTAAAGGAGCTAACGGAACCATCAATATTCAAATCCGAGGTTATTTATGCACAAGTCGACATTCGGTCGAATTTTCCAACTTAAGCTTCCAATTAAGAGACTAAGTGTCTCAATTCACTCCGAAAACTAAAACGAACCCTCCCGGCAAGACATAATAGCAGAAATAGATGGGGGGAAATAGCTAATAGGGAATCGGGGCCTATTCTCAAGACAACTGGCTGGTTCGTCACATCCTCCCCCTCTTAAAATAATCGTTCATCCTCAAACGAGTATAAAGACATACCTGAAGTTATGAAGAGATGAGGATAACGGCTGCGCATATCCTGCTCGGTCTCCCAAGTCACCTCCTCAACCGACTGATCCCTCCACTGAACCTTTACTGAAGCAATGTTCTTTTACCTTAGATTTCTGACCTGCCTATCCAAAATAGCCACTAGCTCTTCGACATAAGATAGATCCTTGTCTAACTGGACTGAGTTGAAATACAATACATGAGCCGGATCACCGTGATACTTTCGGAGCATAGAAATGTGGAATACCGGATGAACTCCTGCTAGGCTGGGAGGTAAGGAAATCTCATAAGAAACCTCCCCAACACGCCGCAACACCTCAAAAGGACCAATGTACTTCGGGATCATCGTACCCTTCTTTTCGAACCTCATATCGCCCTTCATAGGCGATATCCGAAGCAAGACCCGCTCTCCAACCATGAATGCTACATCACAAACCTTCCGGTTCGCATAACTCTTCTGTTTGGACTAGGCTGTACGAAGTCTATCCTGAATCTCCTTCACCTTATCCAGGGCATCCTGGACCAAGTCTGTACCCAATAATCGAGCCTCGCCCGGCTTGAACCAACCCACTGGGGACCGACACCGCCTACCATACAAAGCCTCTCACAGTGCCATCTGAATGCTGGACTAATAACTATTGTTATAGGCAAGCTTTGCAAGTGGAAAGAACTTGTCCCATGACCCTCCAAACTCCATCACACACGCACGGAGCATATCCTCTAGAATCTGAATAGTGCGCTTGGACTTCCCGTCCGTCTGAGGGTGAAATACTTTGCTCAGCTCCACTCTAGTACCCAACTCCTGCTGTACGGCTCTCTAGAACCGTGATGTAAACTGCGTACCCCGGTCAGAGATAATAGATATCGGTATGCCATGAAGCCTGACGATCTCATGGATGTAGATTCGAGCCATCTTCTCGGAAGAATATGTAGTCATCACCGGAATGAAATGAATTGACTTGGTCAGCCGATCCACAATCACCCAAACAGCGTCAAACTTCCTCGAAGTCTGTGGGAGCCCAACTACTAAATCCACGGTGATCCGCTCCCACTTCCACTCTGGGATCTCTAACTTCTGAAGCAAGCCACCCGATCTTTGATGCTCATACTTAACCTGCTGACAGTTGATACACCGAGCCACAAACCCAACTTTGTCCTTCTTCATCCTCCTCCACCAATAATGTTGTCGCAAATCTAGGTACATCTTCGCGGCACCCGGATAGATGGAATACAGCGAGCTGTGGGCCTCCTCAAGAATCAACTCCGGGAGCCCATCCACATTAGGCACACAAATCTGACCTTGCATCCTCAACACGCCGTCATCACCAATAGTCACATCTCTAGCATCAAATTGTCGAACCCTGTCATGAAGGACGAGTAGATGGGGGTCATCATACTGACGCTCCCTGATAGACTGAGAGACCACGCAAGCCAACACTTGACTCGGCTCAGAAATAGCCAATCTCACAAGCTGGCTGCTAAGTCCTGAACATACAATGCTAAGGGTCTCTCTGCTACTGGAAGATACACTAAACTCCCCAAACTCTCTGCCCGGCCACTCAAAGCATCGGCCACCACATTGGCCTTCCCAGGGTGGTACAAAATAGTGATTTCATAATCCTTAAGTAGCTCCAACCATACTCTGCTGACGCAAGTTAAGATCCTTTTTCTTGAATAGGTGCTGCAAACTCCGGTGATCGATGTAGATCTCACAAGGCACACCATACAAATAGTGCCGCCAAATCTTCAGGGCGTGAACAATAGTTGCTAACTCAAGATGGTGGATAGGATAGTTCTTCTTATTCACCTTCAACTGTCTGGACACGTAGGAAATCACCCTACCTTCCTACATCAACACCACACCAAGACCAATTCACAACACATCACAATAGACGGTGTAAGACCCCAAACCTGTAGGCAATACCAATACTGGGGATATAGTCAATGTTGTCTTGAGCTTTTGAAAACTCTCCTCACACTCCTCTGTCCACCTGAACGGAGCACACTTCTGGGTCAGCCTAGTCATAGGTGCTGCAATAGAGGAGAATCCCTCTACAAAACGACGGTAATATCCCGCCAAGCCTAGAAAACTGTGGATCTCCGTAGCTGATGACGGTCTAGGCCAACTTTGCACTACCTCCACCTTCTTCGGATATACCTTGATCCCATCACTTGATACTACATGACCCAAGAAGGCCACTGATTCTAGCCAAAACTCACACTTAGAAAATTTTGCATATAACTTATTTTCTCTCAAAGTCTGAAGCACAGTCCTCAAGTGCTGCTCATGATCCTCCCGAGTCTGGGAATATACTAGAATGTCGTCAATGAACACAATGAAGAAGGAGTCAAGATAAGGCCTAAACACACTGTGTATCAAATGCATAAAGGTTGATGGGGCATTGTCAGGCCGAAAGGCATGACAAGAAACTCATAGCGACCATATCTGGTCCTAAAAGCAGTCTTCAGGATATCTGGCTCTCGAATCTTCAACTGATGATAGCTTGAATGTAAGTCAATCTTGGAAAATACCCTAGCACCTTGTAACTGATCAAACAATTCATCAATGCGAGGAAATGGGTACCTGCTCTTCACTGTAACCTTGTTTAGCTGGCGATAATCAATACACATTCGCATAGAACCATCCTTTTTCTTCACAAACAAGACTGGAGAACCCCAAGGTGACACACTAGGCCGAATGAAGCCCTTATCAAGAAACTCTTGGAACTGCACCTTCAACTCAGGAGGAGCCATACAGTAAGGAGGGATAGATATGGGCTCAGTGCCCGACAACAAATCAATGCCAAAATCAATATCTCTGTCGGGCGGCATGCCTGGAAGATCAGCTGGAAATACATCTGGGAAATCCCCCACCACTGGAACTGACTCAACTGTAGGGATATCAATACTGACATCTCTCACATAGGCCAAATACGCATTACACCCCTTCTCAACCATTCACAGAGCCTTAAGAAATGAAATAACCCTACGGGGAGTATACTCTAAGGTACCCCTCCATTGTAATTGTGGTAATCCTGGCATATCTAGCGTCACGGTCTTAGCTTGACAATCAAGAATAGCATAATGGGGCGACAATCAATCCATGCCCAAGATAACATCAAAAAATACCATGCTGAGTAATAATAAATCGGCTCTAGTCTCAAAACCACTAAGAGCAACCAAAGACGACCGATATATGTGGTGCACAACAAGAACAGGAGTAGATACATAAATAGGGGAACTCACAGAATCCCGAAATACGCCCAAATGTGAAGAAAAATAAGAGGACACATATGAATACGTAGATCCTGGGTCAAATAATATCGACGCATCTCTATGACAGACAGGAACAACACCTGTAATGCTAGAGTCGGAAGCAACTACTTCTGAATGAGTCGGAAGAGCATAATACCTAGCTTGGCCTCCCTCTCTAGGGCGACCTCGGCCTTCCCGGCCTCCACCTCGACCTGGCTGGGCAGCTGGGGCGGTAAATGGTGTTGGAAGCATGGCTGGGGGACCTTGTGGAGCACGTGGTGGCTGAGAAGTCTATGGAGGTTCACCCCTCCTAAGTTTGGGGAAATCCCTCACCAAATGGCGAGGGTCACCACACTCAAAACAAAATAACCCTCGGAGGACATGGCTGATGTGACTAACTCGGTCTAGGTCTACTGGATTGGCCGCTAATAGCACCCCGAGCAGGAGGCATAGTAGATATTGGCGGTGCATAATAAGGCTCATGGGGCCTGGAAGGAGCTGCAACACCACTGGCGGTTGGAAAGGCTGAATGAACAGGGCGACTCATTTAACCCCTACCATGGCGATTTGTTGGGGCACGAGCTCCAAAATAATAACCAGTCTCTTGAGACCTCTTGGCCTCTCTCTCCTTTCTATCCCGGGCAACCATTCCCTCTACCCTCCTGGCAATACTCACGACCTGCTGATAAGAGATGTCCATCTCCAACTCCCTGTCCATACTGGTCCTGATACTAGGGTGGAGTTCCTCAATGAAGCGGTGAACCCTCTCCCGAACTGGGGCAACCAAGGCCTGTGCATGTCGGGCCAACTTACTGAAACAGACTGCATACTCAGACACAGTCATAGCATCCTGGCACAGCTTCTCAAACTCCGCGCGCCAAGAATCCCTGAGGCTCTAAGGGACATACTCATGCAAAAACATATCTGAGAACTGAGTACAAGTGAGTGAGGCTGCCTCGTCCGGACTACTCAGCTCATAAGCATACCACCACTGATAGGCTGCTCCTCTAAGCTGGAGTATGGTAAAAGAAACCCCACTCGTCTCCGTTATGCCCATAGTACGGAGAATACGATGACACTCCTCCAGAAAACCCTGATCATTATTTGAATCTAGTCCGGTGAAAGTAGGTGGGTGATACTTCTTGTACCTCTCAAGTCTGAGCTGCTCTGCCTCAGAGGCAGCTGCTCTGGTCTCATGCTGATCCGGATCTACTAGTGGCATAGGAATAAACTCTGGGGCTTGATCATCTTGGACCCTCTGCTCAGGAGTACGGGTTGCGGGAGTCTGTACCCCACCCCCGGCCTGAGATGTGGCGGGATCTAGTGGGATCATTCTAGCCTGAGCTAAGGTGATGAACATGCTCATGAACTCGGCTAGTGTCTCCTGGAGGGCTGGTGCAGCAATAGGAACCTCTGGTGTCTGCCCTCCAGTTGGAGCTGCTGGGGGCTTTTCTGTCGCAGCTTGCGCAGGTGCTCTGGCTGCACCGCGTGGTTGTCCTCTACCCCGGCCCCGATCTCTAGCGGCCCTCGCAGGAGGCTTGGGTGCCTGATAGTCAGATCTCCCGGTACGGGCCCTCACTATCTGTGAGAAATAATAGAATAGAGAATTTTATAATTTGATGTCAATAACTCGCACGACAAGGAAATCAAAGAAGTATGATTGTTCCTAACAGTTTTATAGCCTCCCGAATATAAGTACAAACGTCTCCGTACCGATCCGCGAGACTCTAATAAATTGTCTTGTGACTCACAATACCTAAAAACCTAGGGCTCTAATACCAACTTGTCACGACCCAATCTCCCCCTTCCGTGAGTTGTCGTGACGGCACCTAGTCTTTACAACAAGTTAAGCATTTGAATGCCACTCGACATATACAATTGTCACTTCTGAAATGTACAAAACAACTCCCAAGACCCGGAACACCACAAGTCACAAGCTACTAAAAGGAGTCTTAAATGTTCTATACATCATTTCTACAGATAGACGGAAAAATGAACATAAGGGGATAGAGGGTGACTCCGAAGATCTGCGGGCACGGGCAGGTGTACCTTGAAGTCTCCAGTAAGCAGCAGCGACTGCACTAGCGATGTGGCTGGTAAGATATACCTGGATCTGCATACGAAAAATATTTAAATGAAAGGGCGTGAGTACACCACAATGGTACTCAATAATTGCCAAGCCTAATCTCGGTCAAGTAGTGACGAGGTCAGGTGAGGGATCTACCAAAATATTTATATACAATAAGGCAAGGCAAAATGAAATATCGCGGTAAATAAAGGCTAAAATTTAACAAGGAAGAAACATAGAAAACAACAGCTCAATACACAACAAAACAACGGGGGATCTCCCGAGATACCATCTCGTAGTCCCAAACATAAATGTGCTGGAGATCTCCCGAAATATTGGTTCATAGTCCTAAAGCAAATATGCAAGACAGAGGGATCTCCCGGAATACCGTTCCATAGTCCTACAGTAAATATGCAGTACAGGAGGATCTCCCGGAATACCGTTTCGTAGTCCCAAAGTAAATATGCAGTGCAGGGGGGTCTCCCGGAATACCGTTCGGTAGTCCCAAAGTAAATATGCAGTACATGGGGATCTCTCGAAATACCGTTTCGTAGTCCCAAAGTAAATATACAGTACAGGGGGATCTCCTCGAATACCATTTCGTAGTCCCAAATTAAATATGCTGCCAAACAATGGAATTCAATAGTAACGGCACGAAATCTTACAATTTAACCTAAGTACAAGTTAAGGAAAAACAGGTAAAAATCACTAAACAAGATGTACGTAGTTCAAGTAATTAAGGCAAGTAGGCATGCTTTATGAGTCTAACAGGATACTACCCATGCTAATAAGTTCAAATAAGAGGAAAGACATGTTATTATTAAGTGAAAATCGTGTTTTTACAACAATTAACCTGTGTATGTACACGACACTCATATATCAACAACAGTACTAATCCTAAGGGGATTTCCCTCACAAAAGGTTAGGCAAGCCATTTACCTCGAACCAAGCTCAAATCAATCCAAAATAATGCTCTTTCCACGAATATCCGACTCTGAATGGCCCAAATCTAGCCAAAACCAATTACATAACATAAATATAACTACAAGAAACTAATCTAGCGAACAGATTCAAAGTTAAAGTAAGAAATTGGAAAATCTCTCAAAAATTCTCCCCGGGCCCACATCTCAGAATCGAGTAATAATCACAAATTATAAACACTCATTCACTCACGAGTCTAAGCATACAAAATTTGCTCAAATTCGATACAAAAATCTCGATTAAAATCCAAAAATTCTGCCTAAGAATTTTTCCCAAATTTTCCCCAATCTTCCACTCCAAATCACTAATTAAATGATGAAGTTAAAGACAAAATCATGGGAATTAACCAAAACTAGTTAAGAATCACTTACCCCAAATACCCACGCAAAAATCTGCCCAAAAATCGCCTTCTACCGAGCTCCCAATTCAATTTTGTAATATGAACTAAAAACCCTCATGTTTGAATCTTTAATATTGCCCAGTGATTTCTTAATCGCGGTCGTGAAAATATCCTCGCAATCACGAAGAACAACTTCGCTTCCTCATAATTTAACTCTACATAAACGCGTAATACCCCACGCAATTGTGATGCACTATCTGCCTATGCCTACGCGATCGTTATTGTCCTCACGCAACCGCGAAGAGTAACACTTAAACTCCACTGTGGCCTCACTTCTTTTTCGCGAACACGGCCTAGCCCATGCATTCGCGATGCACAGCCTGATAACCTTACGTGATCGCGTCTTCATCTTCGTGAATGCGGAGAGAAACTTTAGCTGACCTCTCAGATGACCTACGCGATCGCGAGATCTCCCTTGCAAACGCGATGAAGAAAATGTTTGCAACAAACACCGGAAAATTTGCCAACTCCCAAGGTCCAAAAATGATCCATTAAGCATCCGAAAATAACCCGAGCCCCCGGGACCTCAACAAAACATACCAACCAATCCTAAAACACCATACAAACTTAGTCGAACCCTTAAACCACATCAAACAACATCAAAAACACGAATTACACACGGATTCAAGCCTAACGAACTTTGAAATTTCTAAATTCTACAAACGACGTCGAAATATATCAAATCACGTCTGAATGACCTCAAAATTTACGCACAAGTCAAAAATGACACCATGAACCTACTCCACGTTTCGTAAAACTAAACCGACCCCAAAATCAAAACTTCCATTGCCAACCAAAATCACCAAAATTCTTATTTTTTCCAATTCAAGCCTAATTCTACCTCGAACCTCCAAATCACATCTTGACCGCGCTCCTAAGTCAAAAATCACCTAACGGAGCTAACAGAACCATCAAAATTCAAATCCGAGGTTGTTTACGCACAAGTCGACATCCGATCGACTTTTCTAGCTTAAGCTTCCAATTAAGAGATTAAGTGTCTCAATTCACTCCGAAAACTAAAACGAACCCTCCCGGCAAGACATAATAGCAGAAATAGATGCGGGGGAAACAATTAATGGGGAATCGGGGCCCTAATCTCAAGATGGCCGACAAGTTCATCACAATTTCCATGGGTTCAGTTTTCAGAGATGTTCCAAGAGAGTTTGTACCTTAGTCCTTTCGGGATGCATGGCACGTGGAGTTTGAGCAGCTACGTTAGGGCATATGTCAGTATCAGAGTATGCCATTAGATTTAGTGATTTGGCCAGACATACACTTACTTTGGTAGCTACAGTCAGAGAGTGTGTCTGTAGATTCATTAAGGGGCTCAGGCATGATATTCGGTTCGGCATGGATTGGGGGTTAGAGTCGGATGTTTCATTTCAGCAGGTGGTAGGGATCGCTCGCTGATTGAAGGGCATGTGGGACTAGGAGAGAGAGGACAGGAAGATCCAGGAGAGAGAGGGCAAGCGAGGTCATGAGAGAGAGAACAAGGAGACTAGGAGGCCTCGCAGACCGGAGAGATCTACTGGTCCTTATTTTGGAGGCGGCGTGCGACATGGTAGAGGTTTTGTAAGTCAGTTAGTTTAGTTTGCACTTCAGGTATTTCAGGTACTCATGGGTCTCAGAGTACCCATATCGCATAGTTGCCACAGCGACATCAGCAGAGAGGTTTCTTTGACTATGGAGATTCCAGCCACATGGTGAGAGATTGTCCCAGACTCCAGACGGGTGTGTCAAAACGGGATATTCAGGCGAGTAGAGGGCGCCTAAGAGGGGGAGTCCCTGCTTGTTGATGTGTTTCATATAGTAGGCTTGAGGCCGTTGCGCCAGATGATGTCATAGAGATATGCTTTCGAATTGTTACAAAGGGCCACCATTCATATTTTGTTTCGATTTTGCTTATCAGGGCAAGTTCCCCTATTTGTTGCCCCACATATGGGTGAGTTCATGATTTAGTATTCTACTTATGCTTTTTCCCTATTGGGAGATTTTATGAGTGGTAGTGATGCGTGGCTAGAATTCATGATTTTTAGCATTATATACCGTGCATTTTAGGTGTTTTAATGATAAAAATACACGTCATGTGTGCCTAATGGAGTTTATTTAATGTGCAGGTGAGTTGAAAATGGAAGCCGAGCTAAATGAGAGAATAAACGTCGGAAAATACGTGCAAGAGTCGAAAAGGAGTGATCCGGGACACGCCTGGCGTTACCCAAGCGTTATAGCCAAAACGCCTGGGGTGGCCTGGCGTTACCCAGGCGTTATAGCCAAAACGCCTGGGGTGGCATGGCGTTACCCAGGTGTTATAGCCAAAATGCCTGGGGTGGCCTGGCGTTACCCAGGCGTTAGACCCATAGCGCCTGGGTTGGCCTGGCGTTACCCAGGCGTTAGACCCAAAACGCCTGGGTGCCTATTTCGGTGAGGTCCGAGTTTTTATGGTTTTTAAGAGTTTCCAAGCCAGGTTAAGAGTCTTTTAGACGGGTAGGGTTTATCCCAACCGTATAAATAGACCCAAAAACATATCATGAAAGGGGAGACGATTTTGGGAGCAAAATACACACATAGAATCATTGAAGGAGCAAGGATTATCAGTTTTCTTCATTTTTATTCAAGTATTT
>ML323212.1:0-14568 GCA_005239505.1 Nicotiana paniculata | reverse complement strand
AATTGAAGAGAGCGCGATCTTAACCCTTCAAGGGAGCGGATTTGTGGTTAGGATAGGAATATACCTAGTCACCGTGCTTAATTTAACATCGTAATCTTAGTGCGTTCTAATAGACTAATTCCATAGGAATATAGGCATTAATCTATTGAGAATAGGTGAGGAGTGCTTCGGAAGAAGGCTATGAGAATATTTATCGATTAATTAGCAACCATGAGTGAACTATATGAAAGGAAAAGTTAATTAGAATGCAATATGAGTGGTGAAGAGACCATAACCCTGGAATATTTATCTCTACTGAATATATTACAATAGTTCTTGTTACTTGATAATTATTTATTTCATAGAATTTTAGTATAGATTAATACATCATTGATTTTATCTTGGCTTGGTTAAAGAACAATTAAATTGAATTAGCTAGTAGTGTACACAAGTCTCTGTGGGTACGATATCTGGACTTAAAATCCTATATTACTTGTCGACCACGTACACTTGCGTGTGCATTGGGATTTCAACCAACAGGTAGCCCGTGTATATCATTATTTTTATTCTTTATTGAGAGTAACGAGACTAGAAGTGAATCCCTATTGTCAATTACAATAGTTTTTGATGTAATTCCTGATTAATTTGGTTACGAGTTATGATTTAGATGCTCTACCGGGGTGCGAGTTCAGTAAGTGTTGTGATATTATTGGCTGAATTGAGTTTGTGGACGGTTTCAATTGGTATGGTGTGTACTTGACTTCTATTTAATAGTTGAGGGTGAAACCCTCACGATTTCATGTGATTTGATATGTTTGAGCCGGGTTGCGTGTCGCGGTGGTAGTTATATCAGGATGAGATCCTTGTGATTTGTTCATATACTGTGATTTCCTATCCTTGTGAGACTAAGGATTATTGGTATTGGTGGAAGGGGTAAATTACTGTTGAGATGGTGTCTTCAGGCTTGTGTGGATTGGAGTGACGTGGGGCCACCCGCAGGTGTATGTTAGATGTGTGTATTCAATGATTTGATGACTTCGAGGCGATTATTGGCACGTTCGCAACCCGGCCGGTTGTTTTGAGAATTTAAGTTTCGTTCGGCGGCATAAGGTCTTGAGAAGCTCCGTATTATGTGTGTTGACTTGCGTGCGTGTTCGAGTTTGTTACCGCATGATTCAGAGTCAAATCGGAAGAAGGATACTAGTTTTGGAAACTTAAGCGGTAAGAGTTGACCAGAATTTGACTTTTGTGTAAACGGCTTCGGAATGGGATTTGGATGATTTCAATAGATTTGTATGGTTATTTTTGACTTAGGCGTGCATCCGGATTTGGATTTGGAGGTCTGTAGGGTAATTTGAAGCATTTCGGTGAAAGTTGGAAAAGTTGAAGTTTGGAAGGTGGAGAAGTTGGACCAAGAGTTGAATTTGGTGATATGGGGGTCGGAATGCGATTGTGATAGTTGGAACAACCCCGTTATGTCATTTGGGATTTTCCTGCAAAATTTGACGTTATTCCGGGTTGATTTGATAGGTTTCGGCATGAGTTTTGGAAGTTGGAAAATTTGAAGGTTCCTAAGTTCGATTCGTGGTGCGATTCGTAGTTTCGACGTTGTTTGATATGAATTGAGACCTCGAGCGAGTCCGTGTGAGGTTATGGAACTTGTTGGTATGCTTGGACGGGGTCTCAGGGGCCCTGGGTGTGTTTCGGATGGTTTTCATGGTTGTGAACAAGTCTGATTCTAGTTCCTCGCACCTGCGACATCCTGGAGCGCAGGTGCGGCTCTGCTTTTGCATGAGCCTGGTCACTTCTGTGATCATAGAGTCTTGGGAGCTCGCTCGCTTCTATGGAGGCTAGCAGAAAGGTGCGATGGTCGCTTTTACGGCGCAGCGATCGCATCTGCGATGATGTTCGCTTTTGTGCTCCTTTTGGCGCTTCTGTGAGGTCGCTGGTACGACTGTAATTCCGCAGATGCGGATCCAGACCTGTTTAAGCTGTGTTCGCAGATGCGAACTTTTTCTCGCAAAAACATAAGAGCGCAGATGCGCTTCCTTTTCCGCAAATGCGGAAGTCCTGGGCAGAATCATATAAGTCGAGGGCTTGGCCACTTTTACCATATTTTGAGTTGGACACCTCGGTTTTGAGAGATCTTTTGTGGGTTTTTCAAGCTAATCATTGGGGTAAGTGTTCTTCACCTAGAATTTATTATATTCCATGATTATGTATTTATTTTTATCATTTAAATTAGTGTTTTGAGTTTAGAAAAATGGGGATTTTTGAAGAAAACTTTCAAAACAAAAATTCATGATTTGAGGGACGAATTTGGTATCGAAATTTGATAATTTTATTATGGTTGAACTCGTATTGGAATGGATGTTCGGGTTTTGTGAAATTTGTCAGGTTCCGAGGTGCAGGCTCAGGGGTCGACTTTTGGGTTGATTTTTAGATTTTGATAAAGATTGAGGCTTTATGATCCGGAATGGCCTCTTATGAGTTTTATTTATGCTTGGAAGTTATTTTGGCTAGATTTGCGCCGTTCGGAGGTCATTTTGCCAGAGAAGTTCATTTAGAGTATCGGTATGTCTGCTTTGAGGTAAGTATCTTGCCTAACTTCGCATGGGGAACTACCCCTTAAGATTTGAGTCTTCTATGCTAATTGTATCTTGTAAAGTCCGGGTACGCGAGGTTACGAGTACGTGCTCGGGCTTATTTGTGGAAAGTTAGAATTTTAGGGTTCTTAGGTCCTTGTATTCACTAAGTATGAAGTTGTTTTTGTTATGATTAAGTACCTAAATACTTGTTTCACATTCTACATGCTTAAATTGGAATTAATTGCTTCATGATCCACTCTTATTGCATATTTGACTCTTATATGACTTAACTAAAGTTTTTACCTCTTCTATTGCCATGTTATCCCTCCCTAAGAAGTTTAGATATCTTATATCTTCGTTGACTTGGCCTTATTTGGAATTATTTGACTCGTGTTAGCTCCCTTGTTGTTGAACTGTACATTGTGGGGTCGTTGTTACATATTATTTTCTCCTTTGTCGAGTTATTCTTATTACGACTAGTATTCTCTATAGTGGTTATTCCTTGTGAACCAGTTCTACTATTTCTTTGTGATCGAAAGTTCTTGAGTTGGTTTACTTGTCGTGCTCTATATTATTGTCATTGTTGATATTGTACTTGTTGTTGTGATGTGCGAGGTTTCTATCGTGTGATTGTTATTGTGATGCACGAGGTTTCTGTCGTGCGGTTGTTATTGTGATGCACGAGGTTTCTGTCGTGCGGGTGTTATAGTGTTGCACGAGGTTTTTGTCGTGCTATTATTACTATTGATTATTGCACATACGGCATGACAAGGCGGGTTATTGATGTGGTTTGTGGATGTGGCGAGACAAGGTAGGAATATTATTATGCACATGTGGCGAGACAAGGCGGGCTACGTCAGGGATTGATTTGTGATGACTTGTGATGGCCTGGGGGCATTATTGTTATTGATATTTTGTAGTGGTACACTTAACTCTGTGAGTTTTATCCTGTGGAAAAACATTTTACATGTTGTCCATTTTCTCTATACTTACTAGCTGGCATGAACTATGTTAGAACATTTGCACAAGCATACACGTAGTTAATCACTCTTATCGGTTAAGAGGATGGATCTTGACATTGTTGAGTATTGATACACACTCTTATTTACTTGCCTTCTATGAGAGAATGGCTCTATTAGCACATGATTTGTCAGTGCGGTTATAAATTTATAATGAGGGCACAGGATACCAAGTGTTTAGGGTTCCGAAATAGGGACCCATGAAAATGTGGATATTCTGAGATTCGGTACCTCGTGGAGGTTATTGGCTAAAACTTGGTGTGAAAGCAGTCGTTTTTTATGAGTTGCTACTTCCATTTCCTTTATACGTGATCACCGGATTTAAACTGTGTTCCGTTCATTCTACTGTGTCATTATTATGGTGTTCTGCTGTTAGTTGTTGCTTTCCATTTTTTTACTGAAACTACCGTATTGTTTGTCATTATGCGTAGTCTTTATATAGATATTGTACTTTTTTGTGTCTACTCTTATACTTGTCCAGGTTATCTAGTCTAGTAGGTATCTTAACTGTTCCTCGTCACTACTCCACTGAGGCTAGTTTTGATACTTGCTGGGTGCTGCTGTGGTGTACTCATACTACACTTTTGCAAATTTTTGTGGAGATCCAGGTATTGCGGAGTCAGCCGATCGTTAGCTAGCTGTACAGATCTTGTGGCGGAGACTCAAGGTAAATCTGTTGCGGCATTCGCAGGCTTCAGAGTCACCTTCTGATTTTGTATTTCCATTGTTTACCTTATTTCGAAACAGTCGTATTTAGAGGTTTTCTAGCAAATTCTGTAGAGCTTATGACTTGTACTACCGGTTTTGGGACTGTAAAATTTTAAAGAGTTTTTTTTTTTTTTTTTGGTAAATAAAAGATTTTATTACCAAAATGGGTGTTGAATTGCAAAGCATTTGGCGACTGAGAGTTGGACAATAGTCCTGACACTTCAATTCAGGCTCATGATCAAAATCAACTATGAACTAACCTACCAACGCAAACTACTTACTATTTACATAGGGTAGAAGTCAAAATTTGCTAACTACCTTGCTACCTTGGGTTTCTGAATACCTCTAAAATACACCTATTGGATTATATGTTTGGTCATTAGATTCATAGGTTGTTGATTACTTTGAAATACTCTCATGTTCCTTTCTCTTTATATAGCATAGACTGCAGCTGCAAAACACATTTTGTACACCTCTGCTCTTGCACACCTTCAATTAGCAAACATGATTGCCCATTGTAGTTCATCTTCCCAGTTCCTAGGCCTCCTGTTGATACCTTTCCATTTGAGAAGTTTCTTCCAGACTTGAGCATCCACTTCACATGTGAAGAACAAGTGGGAGTGACTTTCAGTTTCCTGGCCACACGAAGGGCATGTTGTATTGCTAATCATCCCACATTTACTTTGCTTATCCCTTGTATATATCTTGCCATGAGCTGCTAACCTTAATATAAAGATCCATTTGGGTAGTCCAAGGTTGTTACATACCATTTTCCTTCAAGCCACCTTTGGAAGCTCATCTCTTAGCCTCTGGTAAAACTCTATTGAAGAGAATCGATCCATGTTGTATATGTCAATAAGTTCATATCCTGCTTCTACATAATACTTTGATGCCTTCATAATCTTCTGGATAATCCATGAAGCCTGTTTTGGAATGTCTTACAGGAAGTTCCTATTATCCCCATAATAACAGTGTATCTATTTAATCCATAGTTTGTCTTTCTTTTGGCATAAGTTCCACAACAATTTGCTAATAGCCGTTTTGTTCCAAGCTGTGATGTCTAAGATGTTTAGGCCCCCAGCAGTTGTTGGTTGACATACTCTGTCCCAGGCCAATAATGCTTTCTTTGAGAGTTTAGCACCACCTGTCAACAGGAAACTTCTACATGTAGCTTCTATGATTTGCACAACATTCTTAGGGAGCACAAAGATTTGAGCCTAGAATACTTATACAAAGAATAAGACAGACTTGATGAGTTGTGCTCTACCAGCATAGGACAGGAACTTGGTAGGCCAGGATTTGATTTTATGTATAATCTTATCAAGTAGATGTTTACATTGTACACATGAAATTCTTTTAGAGCTAAGGGTAACCCCTAGATAATTGAAGGGAAGTTCTCCTTTTGAACCCAAGCATCTGTAATATTTCTTGTTGCACACCAGTGTTCATGCCTCCAAAGTTGATTGAGCTTTTGGCAGGATTAGCTATGAGTGCAGAAACATTTGAGAAGTGCTGAAAGTGATCAATCAATTACCTTACTGATGTAATATCACCTACATAGAAAATAAGAAAATCATCTGAAAACCCCAATTGGATGATATTCAACTTGGCACACTTGGGGTGGAAGTTGAAATCCGACTTTGGCCCCAGTTGTTTCAATACTCTGCTCAAGTACTCCATCACTAACACAAATAGGAAGGGGGACATATGGTCCCCTTGCCTTAAACCCTTTTTGGCATCAAAAGGTTTAGAAGGCTTCCCATTTTGTAATGATTGAGTAAGCTACTGTCCTAAGGCATGTCATTATCCAGCCCACAAGTACACTAGGGAAATTCAAACCAATCAACACTTGTTCAATAAATGTCCACTCCACAGAATATAATGCTTTTTGCATGTCAATATTGATCATGCATCTTGGAGAGATGCCCTTTCTCCCATAGCCCCTTACTAGTTCATGGCTCAATAAGATGTTATCAGTTATAACCCTCCCAGGAACAAAGGCAGCATGGCTATTGTCCACTA
Organism: Nicotiana paniculata; assembly: GCA_005239505.1. NCBI lineage: Eukaryota > Viridiplantae > Streptophyta > Magnoliopsida > Solanales > Solanaceae > Nicotiana > Nicotiana paniculata. The sequence goes on along the minus strand of ML323212.1, from coordinate 8,252 downwards.
GGTAGTTCATGACATTCTGCATTCTCTTTGTAATAACCTTAGAAATCAGTTTGTACAGTATAGTGCAGCAAGATATGGGCCTAAACTCCTTAATAGTAGAAGGGGATTGTACCTTAGGGATCAATGTAACAGTGGTGCAGTTGATAGCCTTATACATCAATGTGGTTTGAAAGAACTGGATCACAGCATCTGAAACATCCTCACCAATAATAGGTCATGCTTTCTTGAAGAAGCAGAAATTAAAACCATCACATCATGGGGACTTTAGATCAGATATATCTTTCAAGGCTAAGTATACTTCTTCTCTTGTGACTAGAGCCATAAGGAACAGTTGTTGTTCTCTATTCAGAATGGGGCCAGCAGCTATCACACTAGGTGTAGTTGCAGGTAGTTGTGTAGAACAAGTGCCTAGCAATCCCTTGTAAAATCCAATGACCTCTTCTTCAATTTCCCCGTCGGTGTATGCCACATCTCCATTAGTAGTGGTTAGCCTATTAATGTGATTCTGGGCAATCTTATACTTGAGACAAGCATGGAAATAATTTGAGTTGGTGTCTCTTAGCCTCAACCATTGAACTCTAAATTGTTGCCTCAGGATACTTTCCTCTACTAGGATCCATTTCTCTAAGTTGAGTTTAAGCTCTTTCTCCATATCATATAAGTTTGGATCATTGTAGGAGGTTCTTAGCTTCTCTTGAATATCATATAAGTCTTGCCTGGTATTTTGCGTCCTCTGCTCGACTTTATAGAACCCATGGTCATTTAAAGTTTCCATCCCTACCTTCATTAGTTTGAGCTTATTCCATATTTGCTCCATATACTCCCCCTGCACAGTACAATTCCACATAGTAGAGACACTATTAAGAAAATCAGTATGAGCAGCCAAGTGATTCAGGAACCTAAAAGGTCTTTCCACCTTTCTTAGGTTCCTACTGAATGTGATGCAAAGCATGGGATGATCAGAAAAATAGGGGTCTTAGCTTCAACTGCAAGCTGGGGCCACAGAGACATCCAAGAAGGATTGACTAGAGCTCTATCAATTCTGCTGTGAATAAGTGAGTTAGTCCAGGTATAGAACCTTCCCACTGTTTTCATCACTATTAGGCCAGTTGATCTCAAGAATTCCTCAAAATATTTCACCTTTATATCTTGTATTGCACTTCCTCCCATTATGTCATCAAGTTGAAGTACTGCATTGAAATCTCCCATAATGAGCCATGGGCTCTGAATATTGGGCTCCATTCCTATCAGATCCTGCTATAGATGCTTCCTATCAATAATTGTATGAAGGCCATATATTGCAGTGAATTCAAACTCAACAGTACAATCTACACTTCTGATAGCACAGTGAATGAAATGAGAGCTAGTACAAAGCACTGCAACTTCAACCTTCCTGTGATCTCATACTAGCTAGATCCTTCCTCGCCCATTAGTTTCATAATTATCATGCCAACTCCAGGTAGGAAAGACTTTCTTCATAATCTTTAAGGCATTTTGTTTAATGACTCTATGTTCTATAATGGCTAAAACTAATACTTTGTCTTTATTTACAATCTTCTTCATCTCCTTGTGTTTCAAAAGCTTATTGAAACCCCTAACATTCCAAGTAGCAATAATCATTGATGATTGTTGTGGGGCATGAGGCTTTACTCCTTTGCTAGAGCTTCATCTTGTTTCCATCTTTCCTAGGGCTGCTTGCAACACCTGCTGGAATGAGGTTCCTCTCATAAGGGAGAAACCGTTCTCATCATCCACCAGATAGTGACTACTTTCATCGACTACCTGGGGCTTTGCAACTGCTTTCCCTTTTACTGTTGTCCATCCATCTTTTTCATTTTCAGGAACACCCTCCACCTCCTCATATGACACCTCAGGTATTGGTTGTATTCGGTCATCCTTTCTTTTCCAAACTTGCTTAGTATTCCTTGTCTCAATTTTGGCTTGCTTAGGTTGGGCTCGGCTTGACAGATATGTCCAAGTTGGCAGCATATTGGACAATACTAAGGCCACCATTCATATCTAACTTCTTGATCATAGAGCTTGCTAGAAGAATCCAACACTTTGACAATTTCAGGTAATGGGACAGTGATGCCCATTTCAATAAGTACTCGAGCATACAAAATACTTTCTTTACGAGAGGTGCATTCATCAGCACATAGAGGAGTGTCTAATACACTATCTAGTATACTTAGAGAGTTGGGGCTCCAGCAACTCAAAGGTAAATTAGGAAACGTTACCCGTATGGGAATTGTTTTGAGTATCTCGTCACTGAAATTAAAATTGGCACTCTAGGGTTTGACAATCACAGGTTTACTATTCAACATATGAGGCCCAGACATCAAGACATCATCCCTATCACCACAGCTATAGAATCGTATCACAAAATATCCATCGTTATGGTAGTATATGTGCGGCTTATGCTGAAATGTCCATTGACTCCCTAGGAATCTGGTGATTGCCCCAATAGTTGGAGACTCCCAAACCACATAGAGTATCAGTGCATATTTCCAATTCTCAGATTCCTTTTCGATATCAACTTTATCAAATTGGACCATTTTAACACCATTTTCTTATTATCGGAGCAATAAATTGAAGATTGATACCTTTTGAAGCTAGTTGATTCCCTGTAAATAAATTCGCCCATGTCTTCTTCTCTTCCATAGGTGGTGGTGGCTGCTTTGTAAGCTCAGGTTTCTGTGGGTTAACAGTCGCAATCGGCAGAGAATTGAGTTTCCCAACGAGTGGGCTTGTTTGCACCTTAGCCATTCCGCTTTGATTCACTACGCTAGGGTTTCCCCTCGAAGTCCCACCATTAGGTAGAGTAAGAATCACATCTAATCGTTCCATTTTTGCCTGATCTTTGAGTATACTCGATTGTTCCACTTGAGCAGTGGCCACATACATAGCAGTAGCAGTGACAATCCCATCCGCAACATCAACTGGTCTTCGTGTTCTATTAGCCAATTGAACCGGAGCCTATGTCGTGTTCTGTATCTTCCATGGTTGGCCTTTCGCCATGCTGGCATCGGTGGCGTACGCTGGTTGCACCACTAACGTGCGCATGGTGGTGTATATAGTGAAAGAGTACTCTGTTTGACAGGAAAATATTTGTTTTGATTTGGCTGATGCAATTTTAAAGAGATTTCTATTTCGTAATTGTCATATGTTAGTTTTAATATTATTGTTATTAAGTTAATGTTAGGTTTACCTAATCTCTAAGACTAGGTGCCATCACGACGCCCAACGGATGAAAAATTGGATCGTGACATGAAATAACATGATCTTGTGAGAAACTAAGATTTGAACTATCAAAACATATAAAGATGCATGTACAATTAGTAAATGAAAATACTTAATGAATCATGGAATAAGAAAAAATACTTAGCCATAAATCAGGTGAAAGAAGATCTAAACTTTTTCGTTAACACAGAAGACAAAAAAGAAAGCATTTAAATAAACATCATAAACTTATGGAGATGGAAAAGAGAAGTGAAACTTACAGTTCGGAATTAGACGAGATTGAAATTTCTCAAAGGTACTTTTCTCTTGAGCATCCTATAAATAAAAAAAATAAAACAATTGAAGCAGAAACCCAAGTCAATTAGGTGTAAGGCACAAAACCTATCAAATCTTTAAAATCGCGTCCATTACTTATAAAATATAAGGCATAATATCTATCAAATTGTTGGAATAACTCGTAAATTGAACTTAAAATCCAAACCCAAGTAGATGTAAGGAGACTCAAAAACCCTACGATATAGAGACATGAATTTACCTGGGAAGAGACAAACCAAGAAGTTAAATTTCTGTCAAGACATAAGAAGAAATTTAAATTAAAAAAAAATTACTTTTTTCCAAAATCAGTGTTTCGCCATAAATTTTCACTTGAAGATGGATTGTGAAAATTTTTTAAAATTTGAAAAACTCCAAAAAATTATTTTTCAAAATATATACTCATGTCACTCACAAAACTTCAAAAACAATCCAAAATTATATTCATGTCCAAACATAACTCTAGTTTCAAATACCATTTTCACTTGAAAAAATATTTCACTTTTTTCCGGAATTTCACAATTCTTATGTCCAAACACACACTTAGTTTTTCGTTCCTTCTTTATATATTTTGCTTTTTTTTAATTATTAATACAAGTGTCATAGATACAAAAAAAATACAAATACCATAAATGCAAATAAAAGTAAAAACAATTAACTATAAACCCAAAAGGATAAATATATAATATCTAAGTAAAAAAAAATCAACTATTTGCATGAAATAAAATTATTCTAAATTATATTATTCTTTATAGCTTTTTTCATGATATTGTTAGTTTTGTTATATGTTTATATTTCAATAATATTAGCTTCTTAATTTTTAGTGTTAAGTTAGATTTATGATATTTATCAAGTTATTAAAACAATATTAGATTATTAAAGCAATAACTTTTATACTTATCTAAATTGAATATTATTAGTAATCAATGTAGATAGATACAAGCACATAATTATTTAAATCTAATATAGTAATATATTTGAATTTAGTTAAGTAAAATTATATACTTATTTAAATTAGTTAAAACTTTCAAGTAATACTTTGTTTAATATGAATTATGATTTTTACTATTTACCAAAAAATAAATTATGATATACTAGTTTGTTTTGTTACACACACCCCTATATCAGTCATATTAAGTTCTTAACTTTTTATAAAAATAAACTTAATATATGGAAAATATGTAACAATTTTTAAATATAAATAATACTCAAAAATTAATATATAATACAAGGAGAGGTAGAATGTCACAATCCAAAACCAACCATCGTGATGACGCCTATCGTAGAACCAGGCAAGTCAATTACTCAACTTTTTCAACATAACCAAAAGCTTTCAAAAGTGTGGAAGCAGTTAATATTTAAGGAAAACCTTTTGAAAATAGAAATAAATACGCAACTCAATACAATCTCTCCCAAAACCAGGGTGTCACCGAGTACATGAGCATCTACTGCGGAAGATAGTCTAATACAATGTCTAAAGAGAAAAAACTGAAATACAAGTAAAGATAATGAAGGAGGGTCAAGGTATGCGAACGTCATGCAGCTACCTCGATAGTTTCCCGAGATCCTGACTCCACACTCAGCAGTCGTCGTGACCGGAAGCACCTGGATCTGCACACGAGGTGCAGGGTGTAGCGTGAGTACAACCAACTCACTAAGTAACAAATGCAAACTTTGGACTGAAAGTAGTGACGAACTCAACCGGTACAGTTCATTACAGAAATAACATTGCAGAATTGTAGGAATGCTTTCAAGTTCAACAGATAAACTCAAAATAATAAAATAGATCAAATCTAAATGATAAGAAGAATATAACTTCTCTACTTCTACATGCCAATGCACATGTTGTATGTGATGCAGCATGGTGACAACCTCATGTTCTCACACTCTTAATTTCCCAATCACTCAGTACGGTATATGGCCAATCCGGCCCAAGGAAGATCCATCCTGGAATATATACATCGACTGACCATTAGTCACCTAGCACTGAGTAGATCCAATCCAGCCTGTGGGGAAGATCCATCCCCAGGTATGTCACGACCCAATCTTCCCTCCGTGAGAGGTTGTGACGGCACCTAGTCGTAGCCTAACATTTGCATAATAACAATGAAAATTAGAACATAAATATAAACCACTAACAGCAACAGTAATGAAATAATTGATAGAAATGTCGCTCGGTATATACAATAACAACTCTCGAAAAATGCATACAGAATTTCTCCCAAGACCCGGAACATCATAAGCCACAAGCTTCTAAAAATTTACTAATTGTTCTATACATTAGTATTTAGAATTAGTTGAGGAAGAACTACATAAAGGGATAAAGGGGGACTCCTAGGTCTGCGGACACGGCAGATGTACCTTAAAGTCTCTGTAACAGCAGTAAGTGCATAACTAATAGTGAGGCTGGAATGATGTACCTGGATCTGCATATGAGAACATGTGTAGAAGAGTAGCATGAGTACACCACAATGGTACACAGTAAGTACCAAGTCTAACCTCGATCGAGTAGTGACGAGTTCAGGTCAGACCCACTAGTAAATAATAAATAAGGCAAGAGCTATACAGTATATTATTAGACTAGAATTTAACGAAAGGAAACGCAGCAAATAATAGTACAACACATAGATTAAACAGCGGGGAAACTTCCGAGATACAGTCTCGTAGTCCCAAAATAAATATGCAGAGAGAACTCCCGAGGTACCACCTTGTAGTCTCAAAAGTAAATGTGCAAGGAGAACTCCCGAGGTACTGCATCATAGTCTCAAAAGTAAATGTGCAGGGGGATATCCTGGGATACCCTCCCGTAGCCCCAAAAATAAACATGCACGAGGATCTCCAGGGATACCGTCCGTAGTCCCAAAATAAATACGCAGCTCAAACAAAATGAAGATAAAAGCTACACCAAGAAAACCTATAGTTTAGACTAAGTACAAGTCAAGGAAAGAAGCAGGAATCCACTAAGCATGCTGCAAAGAGTTCATATAGGCAATTAAGGCATGTAGATATGCTATTCTAGGCTAGCTAGATAACTACACATTCTAGTATACTCAAATAAGATGAAAAAAGGTTATTACTCGGTAAAAATCAGGTTTTTCAACATATAGCCTGTGTACGCACTCATCACCCCGTGTACACGGAGCTCAAATATCAAAAAAACACCAAATCCTAAGGGGATTTTCCCCACACAAGTTTAGGCAAGCCACTTACCTCTAACCAAGCTCAATCAATCGGTAGCAATGCTTTTCCTACGAATATCCGACTCTGAATATCTTAAATCTAGCCAATATCAATTACATACCATAAATATATCTATAAGAAACTAATCTAATAAATGAAATCTAAGCTAAAGCAAGAAATTAGAAAATAGCCCCAAAAAGCCTCCCCGGGCCTGATTGCTCAACGGACAAGGATAAAGCTTTAGAAGCAATAAGAAGGCCATTCACAAGGTCTCAAGATAAGGAGAAGCAAGACAAAATTATTGGGCTTCAATGGGAGATCAAGAAGGCACTAATGGTGGAAGAACAACTCAAGAATTATGTAGATGATTTAGCTAAGTACTACAATCATTTCATGGTCCAAGTCCAAATCCAAGAGGAGGTAGATTGGGGTGGGTCCAAGCACCAGTCAAAAAGAGCCTAAATTAGGCGTCTAAATCACCATAAATTAGCTCAAAGAGGGGCGGCCAAGACATAGGACAAGGAGTTAAAGTTTCTTATTTTATTTCCTAGTTTTTTAGGACATATTTGATGCTTTCCTAGGTAGTTAAGGTTTTATTTTTATTTTCATAAGATTATTGAAATTACTTTCCAAGATTGACTTGGTTTTTATTTCCTAGAGTTTTTCTTATGGTAGTTGGGCTTGTTGTCCAAAGTAGTTTAGGACTTTATTTCCTTAAAAAAAGTTTAGGTAGAATTTCGTGACCCCCTACATATATAAATGGGTATCTTCTTGCTTTTAGACTTAGATTATTATCAATAAAAATTGTGATATTTTTCTTGCACTCTTGTGTGTGGCTACTCTTGGATTTATTCTTGAACTTTTAAGACTCAATTTAAGGTGGTAAGATTAAACCCTTTTCAAAATCATAGATCACTTCTAGGCATTCAAGAAAGGTGATAAGTTTAGGCTTATTGTTGTTCTTGTTATTCTAAAGGGTCGGGATTCACAATCTATTTTTTGTTTCTAATTCTCTACCAAAGGCGATTAGTTCTTTATTAGCTAATTGTTGTTGTTAGTATTCAACTTCAAGAATAGACTTCTTGAATTCAAGAAACTCTTTCTTGAATTCAATCTATCTTTAATTTTCCGTCTTTTGTTTTTCTTTATTTTATTTTAGCTTCTGCATGTTTCTTGATTTTTTCTTTAGTTATTCTTGGACCCCTATCGTGTTGTTATCAAGTGGTATCAGAGCATAGACTGATCAAGATTTCAATCTTGATAATCTTGGGAGGTTCTTGAGCAAAAAAAAAAAAATCAGCCAAAAAAAAAGAAAATCAGCCCAAAAAAAAAGTCTTAGCACATTACTATTTTAGAATTCAAGTATTATTTGGTTTCCAAGTCGAGAAAGAAAACAAGAAGACTGGTCCTTGTTCTTATAGATTAAGGAAACTTCTTTCCCTATTCTTGTGGGTTTGGGGTTTCCTAGATTTCTTTCCTTTTTTTTTCTACTAACCAATTCCTATTCTTCCTAGGTTTGG
>ML323211.1:0-43832 GCA_005239505.1 Nicotiana paniculata | reverse complement strand
ATATATATATATATATATATATATATATATATATATATATATATATATATATATATATATATATATATATATATATATATATATATATATACACACATACACACCTACACACACGTGGACAAACAACCAAGGATATGGAGATTATGAAATATGTGTCTTCTGCGACCGAATTTAGGAATAGCCTTAGAAGAAAGAACCAATGTTATGCAGAACAATTATAATGCAAATAATATCTATGAATGGAACATAGATGGTTGTTTTGAATACAATATTTTTGGCCAAATTACAACAAATCACTATAGTAGCTACTGCATACCGAGCTTCTCATAACTTTTCTGACCAGCTTACTACCCATGTCTTAGTGGCAGGTTTCACAGGTCAACTTAAGGGATGGTGGAATACCCATCTTAGCGAAGAAAATAAGAACTAAATTCTCTTAAATGTCCGAGTAGATTCAACAGGAGAACCAATTCTTAAAGATAGCTTTATTATTCCTGATTCAACCAACACCCTGATTTATACCATTATAAAAACATTCATAGGTAGTCCAGGTATTTCTAGGGAAAGATCTTCTAAGATACTGAACAATCTTAAGTGTAAAACTCTTTCTGATTTCAGATAGTATAAAGATTTCTTTCTTATCCGGATCTACGAAAAAACTGACGAAAATCTCCCATATTTAAAGAAAAATTCCTAGACGGCCTACCTAAGTCTCTTAGGGATATATATATATATATATATATATATATATATATATATATATCATAAAAGTACGTAAAAAGTGTCTTTTTCCGAAGGTTGCAATGCTTCTATTTGTAATTAATCTTTTGAATTTGTAACTGTTGGCCACCTTTAAATCAAAAGACACATCTATATTGAGGCTTTTCCCTCTATAATCCAACCATGGGAGAGCCAGTCTTTTGGACAAATATTCTTCCAAAATCTTCTTCTTTATTCCCACTAAGATTGGACGTTAAGTGCAATATTAATTTCTTGAGTAGGCATTGTGTTTCAGGATATAATTTGTATTTAACTATATGCATCATATGGGAAAATTACTATCATAAAAATAATATTATTTTAAATAATAATCACTTATATCCAATCACGTTGACCTTGACAAATAAGTCACCGTACGATGATTCATATTGATTATATACCTTGTACTTTATTCTATTATGTATAATTATTTACTCAAAAGCTTTGTCTTAATAATATTGATATTATTTTATGAAATTATTACTGCAAGACTCGACATACACGTGCAACGCATGTGTCGAGAAACTAGTATATATATATATGTGTGTGTGTGTGTGTAACAAATACATATTTACAATGCTCCCACATGAGCCTTATGCAAACAACAAAGAAGAAAAACTAGTCTGCTCTAGGGACCAACTCCCTCGGAAGCCTTCAAATACCAGCATCGGCACCGGAAGAAAGGAAAAACTCGACGTCGATCTCATCCGCCTTGGCCTGCTTTATCTCTTCCGAGAGATCAAAGCCCCTAGCGTGAATCTCTTCGAGAGTCTCCCTCCGAGACCTACACCTGGCATACACATTTCCCCTCCTCTCTCTATCAAAAGCTCCTCTCAGCCTAGCCCGAGCATCGGCAGCATCTTTCAAATAAACAGCCACTTTCTTATCGGCTTTCGCTCGAACTTCTTCAGCTTCAGCCCGAGCGTCCACGACCTTGGCCTTCATATTCATTTGAATTAAGAAAATACCCTTTTCAAATAAAATACAACATCAAATAAGCTATTGCCTTTAATATAGGGTTTGTTAAATTAAAACTTTATAGAAATTCCTTTTAAAGTAAGATCAAATCTCAAACGGGTTAAGAAAATTTAATTGAGAAACTAATTGACATAAAATATAACAATTATTNATATATATATATATATATACGGCGAGTTCAAATTTAAATGGTCATACAAAGTAGCGTAATACTAATTCCTTTATTTTAAATCACTATATTACTAACAACTTAGTAGGACATGAGGAAATGATACAACGTAGTAAATTTACTTTGAAAAATAATTCACCTGAATAATAGTTTCAGGAAAAGAATTCAAGGAACAACGGCAAGTCAATAACTCAATGTCAATAACCCGATCCTCAAAGCTCAGTGGAACCCGAAATACAAATTATCAAAGTCTTGTACAAATGAACTAGGGTCTTATCAGTATCCAGCTATAATCAATCCTTAAGTGAAATGTAAAACTACCGAATAACTTGCACAGTCAAAAAGGAACACATAAGTACATATATTGGTGTCGTGTGCATCCCGATCTCACCAATCCTCCCTTATACCTCCTTAACAATTACATTAACAGTAAATAATATATACATACATATATATATATATATATATATATGTATNTATATATATATATTGCGGCGTGCAACCCGATCCCACCAATCCTCCCTTATTCCTCCTTAACAATTACAATAACAGTAAATAATATTTAATATGTTGCGGTGCGTAACCCGATCCCACCAGTCCTACCTTATTTCTCCTCAATATATCTCCCTTATTCCTCATGTTGCGGCGTGCAACCCGATCCCACCTGTCCACCCTTATTACTCATGTTGTGGAGCGCAACCCGATCCCACCAAACATTAGTTTAAATCAACAACAACAACCAATCCTCAATTACCAGAATTTCTACTACCAAGAGTATGAGTACACGACAGCAAGAGAATCACGTAAAAATCAAAGGAATACAACAACCTTTACAAAAATAACAAGACATGTAAGGCACGTGATAATTACACAGGTAATCAAAAAAATTTAGAAATGTAGCATATATGCACAGAGTCATAGAGGAACTCACAATTGAAGTAACAAAACAACAAGGAAAGAGATAACTTCAACTAAGGCAAATAAATTCAAACAACGAGCAAGAGGTAAATAGATTGCTAGCAACATCATTTAGAGCATGTAAGTGTATCCTAACAACAAGATACAACATATAATGACAATTTGATCAAAGGCATGGAAAAAGACTAGACAATCTAACCGGTCAACACCACATATAAACTGTGTACCCACTCATCACCTTTCGTACACAGCTTTCACATATCGAGATAGTACAAGTGACTCAATTCCTAAGGGGTGGTTTCTCCCACACAAGGTTAGGCAAGATACTTACCTCAATAGTATAAAATCCTACTCCGGTATGCCCTTGTCTCTGGATTTGGTCTCCAAAAGCTTCGAATCTAACCATAATCATATTAATACCATCAACATAGGCTAGAATTCCATAATAAAAACTACAAGATATGCTAAAAATCCGAAATCGGCCAAAACCCGGCCCTTGAGCCCATGTCTCGAAACCAGTCAAAAATGAGAGAATTAGAAACCTCGTTCTCTCCCGAGTCTAACCATATAAAATTCATCAAATACGGACTCCGTTTGGTCCCTCAAATTCTCACCTCAAACTCTCTAAAACTCAATCCCTAACTCTCTCAATTTCACTTTGAAATCATCAATCAAATCCCAACAATGAAGATGGATTCATGAAAATATAACCAAAACCGAGTTGAGAACACTTACCCCAATCCATATGGTGAAAATCGCCTCCAAAATCGTCCAAATCCGAGCTCCCCAACTCAATATATGGCCGAATGAACAAACCCTTATTTTATATATTTTTCTGCCAGCTATTCTTCCTCGTTTCTAGTGTCAAACGATCTCAAAACTCGCTTTTTATGCCTCCAATGGATTCCTTGTGAAATTCTAGTCAAATTTTAATCACTCAATTTGACCTTATAATGAAGGAGATATGTTGGTTTCAATATTTGCAAATAGTGCAGATTTTTAAATACGTCGTCACTGGAAATTCTGTAATTAATCTGAAAAATATAACAACCTAATTCTTAGTAAAATGACCATAAAATTCTTATACGATGTCCAAATTCGCCGATTATTTTTACTACGGGTCTGTAATTACGATACAGATCTAATGCTTCAATCAAAAAAGAAATCGGATCTCATTTGCTATATATGATATCATTTATGCTTGAAGAAACGACGCCGAAACATATCAAATCAAGTCGGAATAAACTCAAAATTTGCACACAAGTCCTAATATATCATACAGAGCTACTTGTTCCCCCAAACTATCAAGCGAAGTGCAAATTCTCAAAATGACCAGTTGAGTCGTTACACTAAACCTTAGTATGATTCCCCTGTTAAGTATTTACCTGACCATGATCTCTAGTATTATTTTACGCCATCGTGTTATGACTAGTACTCAATGTGTTAAGTCCTTTGTTCAACTATGTGATGTGTGCATACTAGTATGTTGTTATGTTGTTTGTGACCACATTCTCATTAATCTCTCATGTTAAAAACCTTCATGTGAAGACTTCACCCCCTTGTTCCTATCAATGACTCTGCTAGATTCTCTTGTGAATTGTTTGAAGTCTTTTAGGCTAATTCTGAGCTATACTTTGAAACTCTATTTGAATTATTTTACTTTCGCTATTTGATCATGTCATTTTGAAATTACTTCTAAAACGTAGTATGAACCATCTTATATATGCCTTGTGCTATCGCCAATATTTCATGTGATACAACCTATATGTATGGTTAGGTTTGTTGTTAATTACATCTTTAAGAAGTAAGTGTGTGGATTTTATAGTAGTTCGTCATTTGTTTGGCTATGCTTTGCAACGATTGTGTAAGTGTGTCCTCCATTTGAGCCTAGTATGACTCCACATATGAGCTTGAACCTTTTAATTGACATTCTATGATGCTTGGGGTATAAATGGATCTATGTCTACTTTTTGTATGAAGAGCGAGCCTGCTGAAGGCCCATGCAGTCCTGGGTTATCTCCTCTTGGGCCTGCTCTACTTGTGGGGCCTATAGTTATTTCAATACTGTAATACTCTGGCTTATTTTCATTTCTTCTTGGGCTTGTAATAATTTGTAACAAACAATTGGGGATTTAGTAAAATTAGGACAGAAAGGTATTCTAGTACTTGCATGAAAGGGTAGAGAACATGTCTATAGGATCTATGTGCTCTATTTGTTGTTTTGTTTAGCATGCTTTATTTTTGTACGATTATAGACATCATGCCAATAGGAGTCCCGCACACACCTCACTTAATTTGTCAAGACATGTTAGTCCCAATATTTGATATACTTGTTTCCATGTCTACTATTCAACACTATTAGATAACATGTCTTAGGGCGCAACAATACATTGTTTTCACTTATCTAGATATCATGCCTGTAGGACTTCAAATAATCAGTCTATCAATTGCTTCAATTACTTTTAGTGTACTGCTTATCTAGATAGCATGTCTATCGGAATTTCAACATTCAATTTGTCTATGTGTTAACCCAAAAATTGCTGCACTAGTCCAGAATCACTCAGAAATCATGCCTATAGGATTCGCCTGAACGCTGCTTATGCATAATGCTGGAAATCAGAATAACTTAGAAACCATGTTCATAGGATTTATAACGATCTAATTTTCCCGTATGCTAGCCTAAAAAAATTAGCATTACCTATTTGATACTTGAATCACATAGAGATCATGCCTATAGGACCAAAGGACAATAAGTTTAAGTTTGAAACGCTCCATTGCTTAATCTAAAAATCAGTCTGCGTACTTCTTTGTTTATGTGTGGAAGCTGATGAGCCACTCTTTGCTATTATGTACAGTCCTATTTGTTTTGTATGCGTGATTAATTTTTATCATTTTTAGAAACCTAAGTAAGTCTAGAACCACCCAAATAAAGGCCCAAAGCCTCCTGGACCATAGGCATGGACGGGTAGTGCACGCATAGGACACGACTTAGAATTGAATAGGAACGCTTTAGGCAAACAACTTCAACATAGTAATCGGGTAGCAGGAGATGATAGTTTGTGCTCGCTGAATAATATGAGCAACTATCATCTAAAAAAGAGTTGTGAAGTATTATTTATGTTGCACGAGGTGATCCTTTTAGGATAAAAAAGTTAGGACCCCCTCATTTATACACTTGCTATTCACACTTAGTCGTTTAATATAGACCGTTGTAGTTGTATCCTTTTAGTCCTTAGAGATTTGTACCGATTCTCATTTTTGTTATAATGAAACTCTTCAACTTTTATATTTCTTTGTTTATCTGATCACCTAGCCTAATCCACATAGTCTTGAGTTTGGCCAGGATCCACAGTTGTGGACCTTGAAGAGTGCCTAACACCTTTTTTGAGGTAATTTGAGCCCTTACCCGATCTTTGGTGGGTTTGACTAGTCAAACAGAGTTATTTGCATAATAGGTTCCCTAACGCACCTTAAAACCATTAGGTGGCGACTCTTCTCTTTTAACCCATTTAAAAGAGGTTTCAAATATCGAAATCTGGTTTCGCGAGAAAATGGGGTGCGACAGCATGGAGACTCTGCTGGGGATTTACACTTAAGCTCTTACCATGATGAACTTTGCTTATGTGGATTGCTTTCTTTGTTACATGCACATCCCTTCCCTTCCTCACCTTTATTTGTTTAAATATGCTATGACATGCACACCCCTTCCTATATCCACATTTACATGCTTTGACCACTCTTTTATCTTGTCAAAATTTCTACATCATGCTTACTTGCTTTATTGAATTCTACCATATATTCTGCGAACTAAACTCACCTTTTCCCTTTTTTCTTTCTTTTCTACGTTTTCCATGTTTACTTTGCTATTGTATTTACTGCTTTCACATATTTTATAATACAAATACTTGGCAACGTGTTATTATCTCTGCACAAAGCATGCTCCACATAATACTCCAATCGTGCCAATTATCAACATAGCGGCGCTTAATGAGTGTCTGCGCTCTTCCAAAAATTACCCTTTTTAAAATCGGAAAAGCTTATTTTTGGTAGACTAGTCGATCAGCGGTGCAATCAATGGTCTCGTGCCTTTCCCTCTCATGTTGTCCACTTGGGAGTACCAGTCTAGACCATTCTAGAAACCCTACTCCAACTTTAAATGTACATTCATCATGCTAAACCTATAACGACCCGACTGGTCGTTTTGCGTTATTGGAACCTATTCCCCTAAATGAAACTTCTCATAGTGGCTTATTATTATTTATGACTTCCGGGGACTGGTGGTCCGGGATTCGGGGGTGTTTAAAGTACTATAGGAACATTTGGTTCGTTAAGTTTGGCCTTTAAGGCCATGTTTGACCTCGGCCAACATTTTTAGTAAATGACCTCGGAATCGAGTTTTGACGATTGCAGCAACATCGTATGATGATTCTGGACTTGGGCATATGCTCGGAATGGATTTCTGATGATCCGGGAACGTTTCGACGCCCAACATTGAATTAAGAGTTCCTTAAGTTCCTATTATGGTTTGAAACGTGTTTTTGTGATATTGAGGTCCGAACGAAATTCCGAGACCGGGAATAGTTCCGTTATGTCATTTATGACTTGCCTACAAAATTTAGTGTCATTCCGAGTCGAATAGGTCGTTTCGGCGCGTTGTTAGCGAAGTCTAGAAAACTAAAGTTCCTAAGTTTGGTTCTAGGGATTTTGAGGTATGATTTTGAGTTTTAGCATTTTTTTGGGTGTTCTGAAGGCTCGAGCAAGTATGTATTATGATTTGGGACTAGTTGGTATATTTGGACGGGGGATCGGGTGGGCCCAGGTGTCTCCCGGACACCACACGAGGTAAACAACCAGCTGAATTAGTTGCTGGTGCACCTGTTCTGGTGTGACCGCAGGTGCGGTTGCCCAGTCGCAGGTGCAGGATCACTCCTATGGTCCCAGCCTCGCAGGTGCGAACCCTAGTGGTCAGGCCAATTATCGCAGGTGGAGACAAAATTCTACAAGAGCGGAGCCGCATGTGCGGTCTCCACTCCCGCAGGTGCAGGCCCAGGCATCCTAGTCCATTTGCACAGGTGCGGTCCTCGAGCCGCATGTGAAGAAACTCTATTCAGACAGTGTGTTTTTATACAGGGGAATTAACTCATTTCCCTTACTTCATCTTCTTCCTTGGGGCATTTCCACCATTTTAGATGGGCAAACGACCTGGTCATTGAAGGTAAGTAACTTCCACTCTAATATTAGCTCCATGCATGAAATACTAGCTTAATTAACTACCTAAATTAGTGGAAATTCAAGAATGGGGTAGTAACCTAGGGTTTCCGACGATGTGAGAATTCACCCGTGAATTAGATATGAAATCAAGTAGAAATCATATATTAATGATCCTTAGGCCATGGGTGAGTATTTCCTTCGAGAATTTTTGAAATCCGAGCATGTGGGCCCGGGGTTGAATTGTAGAATATCTTCAAGAATGGGAAATTTACTAAGTGAGTAGTCTAATTTCCATGTTTTGAGAATAAATTAAAGAATTTGTATAACATTTGGGTAGTTTCGAGTCCTCGGGTGTAGTGTTTGAAGTTTCGGGCGCGTTCTTGGTCCGGAAGTAGGTTCGACACGAGGTGAGGCTCCTTTCTAACCTTGTAAGGGGGAATTGTCCCCATAGGTAATTATAAATAATTGCATGTTCTTATTTACGGGGGCTACGCACGTACAAAGTGACGAGAGTCCGTGCGTAGCTACTACTATGTTATGTTGTGTAGTTCTAGGACTCACGAGCATGCTTATATGTGCCTTACATGTATTCCTAAACGTATCTTGATTTTCCTATTATCCTCGATTTGGCATAAGAATATGAGGAAGTTGTGGTCCATAATATATTTCTTAGGCTCTTGCCTTAAAGAATAATCTCTGATAATTCCCTAAAAATTGATAATTTTATGTATGTATGCGACACCTTGCCACATGTATGAATCGTTAGCGGAATAGCCCTACTATTATGTCAACCGCTTCGCATGTTCGATTCGCGAGCGGGGTAATAGATGCATCTATAGTTTGAGTCGTTCGACCCTCGGCAGTGCATATTTATTTTCGCGACGTTTCGGCCGTTTGTGTCCGGACTATTACGTGTTGTATGATTCACTGGGGACTTGTTGTAATTATACAAACTGGTTCATGTTAATAAGGGAATTTAGTACATTATGTGTTAGTGAAATTTTACATGCTAAGGTAAATACAACTATACTTGATGATATATCTCCTTGTGATTTCTACGACTGTTGTACCTGCCTAGTTCCTATTAAATCATGCTATTTAGTAATGTTGACCCTAGTAAGTATCACGTCTACCTCTCGTCACTACCTCTTCGAGGTTAGGTGGGATAATCACTGGGTACATATTTGTTTATGTACTCATGCTGCATTTCTGTACTTAATTGTACAGGTTCTAAGGCTGGTGCATCTAGTTATAAGACCGGATCTCAATTCTGATCTCAGTTGAACCCGACTTCATGGTGAGCTGCTTCTCCTGACGATTATCGGCGGCACCTTGGAGATTTCTTTTGCTTATTTCCCGTCTATTCATTTCAAACAGGGGGATTGTATATTATGTTTTGTATATTCTTTTAGTATGCCCGTAGGACTTGTGACTAGTTCCTGGCACACACGTAGTTGTTATTTTGTAATATATATATATATATATATATATATTTGATCATTCCCATCATGACCGTTTTGATTAAAACTAGTTAACTATCCTCGTCAAATCACGTTTTAACTATTAAAAACTGAGTGTATTTTTAAAGTGTTTAAACTAATAAAAAGGATCCTTTAGTAAATGTTAGATTCGGCTTGCCTGACCCCGCTGTTAGGCACCATCACGACCTCAGTTAGGATTTTGGGTCGTGACAATATGGTATCAGAGCACTAGGTTCACGTAGGTCTCACAAGTCATGGGCGAACCTAGTAGAGTCTTGCGGATCGGTATGGAGATGTTCGTACTTATATTTGGGAAGCTATAGGGTGTTAGGAAAACCTCTCCTTATTTTTATTCTATTGTGCAGTCAATGGTTTACTAAATTTCATTATTCTATTCTCCCACAGATGGTGAGGACGCGTATATCCAATGTTCCAGATCCGGGAGGGGCCGCTATCCCCGTTGTTTGCGGCCGTGGCAGAGGCCGGGGGAGGGCACCAGCCCGAGGCAGGGGATGAGGACGTCCCTGAGCTATTCCAGTTGTACCACCAGCGTACCCCACTATAGAGGTGCAGGGTGAGGTTCCCCAGCAGGTCCTGCTCCAGTAGATTTCATGGCGGCGCCAGGATTCCAGGAGATCATGGGCCGTATCATGCGATACATGGACACTATGTCCCAGGCTGGTTTATTTCCAGCGGACCCTGCCACATCTCAGGCAGGAGGGGGAGCCTAGACCCCTACTGCCCAGGCTGCAGGCTAGATAGCAGCGCTTCCTCATACCCCGAGTACACTGCCCGTGGGTGGAGCCCAACCAGTAGAAGCAACACCTAAGCTCAGACCAGCTGCGGACGGCGATCCACAGAAGTTACTGGATAGATGGATCCGATTGCACCCTCCTGTCTTCAGAGGTGAGAAGGGCGAGAATGCCCAGGACTTTATTGACAGGTGCAGGGACAGACTGTACAACATGAGGATACTAGAGTCCCATGGAGTGGACTTCACTACTTTCCAGCTTGAGGGCAGGGCTCGCAGATGGTGGCAGTCCTACATCCTGGGTAGTCCAGCAGGTTCCCCTACCATCACTTGGGAGCAGTTCACTCAGCTGTTCCTCTACATGTATATTTCACCCTTCGAGAGGGAAGAGCTGCGATATCAGTTTGAGCAGCTGGAGCAGGGACAGATGTCCGTGACAGATTACGAGGCCAGATTTTTTGAGTTATCCCGTCATGCCCTCATGATATTTCCTACTGATGCTGAGAGAGTGCAGAGATTTGTAGCAGGGCTTCACTCAGGTATTAGGGCCAACATGGACCGAGGTGTGGAGATAGGGACTTCTTATCAGCTGGTAGTGGATATTGCTCGTAGGATCGAGGGTTATCGATCAAGGATCAGGGATCAGGTACAGCACGATAAGAGAGCTAAATATTCAGGAGATTTCAGAGGTTCCCCAGCTAGGGGTAAAGGTCAGTTCGGCAGAGGCCAGTCTATCAAGCCTCCATATTCAGCTTCTCCGCCACTTCCCCGTGGTGCTCCAGTGAGGCCCTATTTCAGTGCCATGCCAGAGAGTTCCTACCGCCCACCAGCCATTCATGGTTCCTCAAGCGGGTATTCCGGTCATCAGGGGTCTTATATTCCTTACTTCAGTGCCATGACGGAGAGTCCTCACCGTTCCTAGCTGTCCAAGGTCCTTCTTTAGGACAGCAGGCCATGACACCAGCCAGATGTTATGAGTGTGGGGACCCGGTCCATAAGAGGAGGACTTGCCCCAGGTTTCGGGGAAAGGCCGTTCAACAGAGCTATCAGCCTACATTTCAAGCACCGGTGGTTCGTCTACCCATGGGTGGAGGGCAGATTGGTAGGAGTCATCCCAGAGGTGGAGGCAAGGCAAGGGGAGCTCTGCCAGCCCCTATTCATGCCAGCGGAGGTCAGCCAGCTCCTATTTATTCTGGCGGGGCTCAATCTTCTGGTGCTCCAGCTAGATTCTATGCTATCCTGGCTAGATCAGATGTAGTGGCCTCAGACGCCGTGATCACAAGTATTATTACAGTATGTGGTAGAGAGGCATCGGTGTTATTTGATCCAGGATCAACTTATTCCTATGTTTTATTATTATTTTCTCAGTTTCTGGATGTCCCTTGTGAGTCCTTGGGTTCTCCTATTTGTATGTCCACTCCCGTGGGTGATTCTGTGGTTGTATACCGAATTTGTCGGGCCTGTGTGATTTTGTTTTGTGGATTCGAGACCCGAACGGATCTCTTATTGCTCGACATGGTTGATTTCGAGATTATTTTGGCCATGGATTGGATGTCTCCTTATCATACCGTGCTAGATTGCCATGCCAAGACAGTTACTCTAGCCATGCTCGAGTCGCCTAGGCTGGAGTGGAGAGGTTCCTTAGTTAGTACAGCCAGCCGGGTTATTTCATTCTTAAAGGCTCGACATATGGTCGAGAAGGGTTGTCTGGCCTATCTTGCTTATGTGCAGGACACCACCGCCGAGTCTCCGACGATTGATTCAGTACCAGTGGTTCGAGAGTTTGCCGATGTATTTCCTTCGGATCTTTCAGGCCTGCCTCCAGATCGTGATATTGATTTCTGCATTTACTTAGCTTCAGGAACCTAACCTATATCTATTCCTCCGTACCGTATGGCTCAGAAAGAGTTGAAGGAGCAGCTTGAGGAGTAACGCTAAGGGGTTCATTAGAACGAGTGTATCAACGTGGGGTGCTCCAGTTCTATTTGTAAAAAAGAAGGATGGGTCTATGCAGATGTGTATTGATTACAGCCAGCTGAATAAAGTTACCATTAAGAACAAGTATCATTTGCCGTGCATTGATGATTTGCTTGACCAGTTGCAGGGTGCTCGTGTGTTATCGAAGATTGATTTGAGATCGGGGTATCAACAGTTGGGGATTTGGGCTTCAGATGTTCCGAACACTTCTTTTCGTACGAGATATGGCCATTATGAGTTCTTGGTGATGTCCTTTGGTTTGACTAATGCTCCAGCAGCATTCATGGACTTGATGAATAAGGTGTTCATGCCGTATGTTGATTCATTTGTTATTGTCTTTATTGATTACATTTTGATTTACTCACGTAGTTTGGGAGAGCACGAGCAACATTTGAGAGTTGTGCTCCAGGCTTTGCGAGAACAAAAGTTATATGCTAAGTTCTCCAAGTGTGAGTTCTGGTTGGATTCCGTGGCATTCTTGGGGCATGTGGTATCTGGAGAGGGTATCAAGGTTGATCCTCAAAAGGTTGAGGCGGTTCAGAGTTGGCCGCGTCCTACTTCAGCTACAAAGATCAAGAGCTTCTTGGGTTTAGCAGGCTATTATCGTCGATTTGTGGAGGGGTTCTCTTCTGTTGCAGCTCCATTGACTCGATTGACTCAGAAGAATGCCCCATTTCGATGGTCTGACGAGAGTGAGGAGATCTTTCAGAAGCTCAAGACAGCATTGACCTCGGCACCAGTCCTAGTATTGCCTTCCGATTCTGGGATGTATACAACATATTGTGACGTTTCACGCATTGTCTTGGGGGGTGTATTGGTGCAAGAAGGGAGAGTTATTGCGTATGCTTTGCGCCAACTGAAGGTTCATGAGAAGAATTACCCTATGCACGATTTGGAGTTGGCGGCGATTGTTCATGCTCTTAAGATTTGGAGGCACTACTGGTATGGAGTGTCCTTTGAGGTTTATACAGACCACCGTAGCTTTCAGCACTTGTTCAAGAAGAAGGATCTTAATTTGAGGTAGCGCATGTGGCTTGAGTTGTTGAAGGATTATGATATCACGATTCTTTATCACCCGGGCAAGGCAAATATGGTAGCAGATGATTTGAGTAGGAAGGCGGAGAGTATGGGTAGCTTGGCTTATATTGGAAAGGAGGAGAGACCTCTAGCCTTGGACATTAATTCCTTGGCTAATCGCCTGGTGAGATTAGACCTTTCAGAGCCTCGTCGAGTTCTTGCACATGTGGTCACTCAGTCTTTGTTATTGGGGGAGATTAAGGCTCGGTAGTATGATTATCCGTGTTTGGCTGAGCTACGAGAGACAGTGGTTCAGGGCAGAGCCAAGGAGATTATTATTGGCGAGGATGGTGTTCTGAGACTTCAGGGCCGCTTATGTGTTCCTAAGGTTGATGACCTGAGGGAGAGGATTCTAGAGGAGGCACACAGTTCTCGGTATTTTGTTCATCCTGGTGCTACGAAAATGTATCGTGATTTGAAGCAGCACTACCGGTGGAGGCAAATGAAGAAGGATATTGTCGAGTATATGGCTAGGTGTCTTAATTTTCAGCAGGTTAAGTATGAGCATCAGAGGCCAGGAGGCCGACTTCAACAGATACCCATTCCTGAGTGGAAATGGGAGCGCATCACTATGGACTTCGTGGTTGGGTTGCCTCGGACCTTGCGGAAGGTTGACGCGGTTTGGGTCATCATGGATAAACTGACCAAATCGGCGCACTTCATTCCAGTAGCTACTACTTATTCTTTTGAGAGGTTGGCCCACATCTACATTCGGTAGATATTTCGGTTGCACGGTGTGCGGGTGTCCATTATATCAGATCGAGGTCCTCAGTTCACCTCGCACTTCTGGAGAGCATTACATAGTGAGATGGGTACCCAGATAGACCTCAACATAGCATTTCATCCTCAGACCGATGGTCAGTCAGAGCGTACAGTTTAGATATTGGAGGACATGCTCAAGGCATGTGTGATTGATTTCGGAGGTCAATGGGACCAGTTCTTGCCTTTGGCCGAGTTTGCTTACAATAATAGTTACCAGTCGAGCACTGAGATGGCACCATTTGAGGCTTTGTATGGTCGGCGATGTCGTTCTCCTATCGGGTGGTTTGAGCCTGGCGAGGCTAAGTTATAAGGCACCGACCTGGTGGGGGATGCTATGGAGAAAGTGAAGTTGATTCAGGAGAGGCTCTGCACCGCACAGTCCATACAGAAGAGTTACGCGGATCATAGGGTACATGATATGTCATTTATGGAGGGAGATAAGGTTCCACTGAAGGTTTCGCCGATGAAGGGCATTATGAGATTCGGGAAGAAGGGCAAGCTGAGCCCGAGGTTTATAGGTCCTTTCGAGGTATTGAGGCGTGTTGGAGAAGTGGCCTATGAGCTTTCTCTACCTCCCAGCTTATCAGGAGTCCATCTGGTCTTTCATTTATCCATGCTCCAGAGATATCACGCCGACTTCTCTCACGTGGTTGATTTCAGCACTATTCAATGGGATGAGAGATTGGGCTACGAGGAGGAGCCAGTTGTTATTATTTATAGACAGGACCGCCAACTGATATCCAAGAGAGTTTCTGCGGTGAAGGTCCAGTGGAGGGGCCAACCAGTCGAGGAAGCGACTGGGAGCCCGAGGAGGACATGCGGAACAGATATCCACACTTATTCAGCACTTCAGGTATGATTCTAGACCCGTTCAAGGACGAAAGGTCGTTTAAGATATGGAGAATGTAACGACCCGATCGGTCGTTTCGTGTTATTGGATCCCGTTCCCCTAAATAACACTTCCCATAGAGGCTTATTATTATTTATGACTTACGAGGTCTAGTGGTCCGGGATTCGGGGATGTTTAGAGTGTTATAGGAACATTTGGTTCCTTAAGGTTGGCCTTTAAGGCCAAGTTTGACCTCAGTCAACATTTTTTAGTAAATGACCTCGGAATCGAGTTTCGACGACTGCGGTAGCTTCGTATGATGATTCTGGACCTGGGTGTATGTTCGGGATGGGTTTCTGATGATCCGGGAGCGTTTCAGCGCCCAACATTGAATTATGAGTTCCTTAAGTTCCTATTATGGTTTGGGACGTGTTTTTGTGATATCAAGGTCCGAACGGAATTTCCAGATTGGGAATAGTTCCTTTATGTCATTTATGACTTGCCTGTAAAATTTGGTGTCATTCCGAGTAGTATAGGTCGGTTCGGCGCGTTGTTAGCGAAGTCCAGAAAACTAAAGTTCCTAAGTTTGGTTCTAGGGTTTTTGAGGTATGATTTTGAGTTTTAGCATTGTTTTGGGTGTTCCGAAGGCTCGAGAAAGTCCCTATTATGATTTAAGACTCGTTGGTATATTTGGACGAGGGCTCGGGTGGGGCCAGGTACCTCCCGGATACCACACGAGGCCAAAAACCAGCTGAATTAGTTGTTGGTGCACCTGTTATGGTGTGACCGCAGGTGGGGGCCCAGGAATCCTAGTCCATTTCCACAAGTGCGAGCTTTTGCTCGTAGGTGCGAGACTGTAGGTGAGGAGACGCTGTTCAGACAGTGTGTTTTTATACACAGGAATTAACTCATTTCCCTTATCTTAATCTTCTTTCTTGGGGCGATTTCCACCATTTTAGAAGGGCAAACGACCTGTTCATTGAAGGTAAGTAACTTCCACTCTAATATTAGCTTCATGCATGAAATACTAGCTTAATTAACTACCTAAATTAGTGGAAATTCAAGAATGGGTAGTAACCTAGGGTTTTTGATGATGTGAGAATTTACCCGTGAATTAGCTATGAAATCAAGTAGAAATCGTATATTAATGATCCTTAGGCCATGGGTGAGTGTTTCCTCCGAGAATTTTCGGAATCCGAGCATGTGGGCCCGGGGTTGGATTGTAGAATTTCTTCAAGAATGGGAAATTTACTAAGTGAGTAGTCGAATTTCCATGTTTTGAGCATAAATTAATGAATTTGTATAACATTTGGCTAATTTCGAGTCCTTGGGTGAAGAGTTCGAAGTTTCAGGCGTGTTCTTGGTCCGGAAAGTAGGTTCGACACTAGGTGAGTCGCCTCTCTAACCTTGTAAGGGGGGAATTGTCCCCATAGGTAATTATAAATAATTTCATGTTCTTATTTATGGGGGCTACGCACGCACGAAGTGACGAGAGTCCGTGCGTAACTACTACTATGTTATGTTGGGTAGTTCTAGGACTCACGAGCATGCTTATATGTGCCTTACATGTATTCCTAAATGTAACTTGATTTGCTTATTATCCTCGATTTGGCATTACAATATTAGGAAATTGTGGTCCATAATATATTGCTTAGGCTCTTGCCTTAAAGAATAATCTCTGATAATTCCCTAAAAATTGATAATTTTATGTATGTATGAGGCACTGCGCCATATGTATGATTCGTGAGCGGAATAGCCCTACTATTATGTCAACCGCGTCGCATGTTCGATTCGCAAGCGGGGTAATAGATGCATCTATAGTTTGAGTCGTTCGACCCTCGGCAGTGCATATTTATTTTCGCGACGTTTCGGCCGTTTGTGTCCGGCCTATTACGTGTTGTATGATTCACTGGGGACTTGTTGTAATTATACAAACTGGTTCATGTTAATAAGGGAATTTAGTACATTATGTGTTAGTGAAATTTTACATGAAAAGGTAAATATAACTATACTTGATGATATATCTCCTTGTGATTTCTACGACTGTTATGCCTGCCTAGTTCCTATTAAATCATGTTATTTAGAAATGTTGACCCTAGTAAGTATCACGTCTACCTCTTGTCACTACCTCTTTGAGGTTACGCGGGATACTCTCTGGGTACATATTTGTTTATGTACTCATGTTGCACTTCTGTACTTAATTGTACAGGTTCTGCGGCTGGTGCATCTAGTTATCACCGGATCTCGATTCTGATCTCAGTTGGACCCGACTTCATGGTGAGCTTCTTCTCCTGACGATTCTCGGAGGCACCTTGGAGTTTTCTTTTGCTTATTTCCCATCTATTCATTTCAGACAGTGGGATTGTATATTATGTTTTGTATATTCTGTTAGTATGCCCGTAGGACTTGTAACACTAGTTCCTGGCACACACGTAGTTGTTATTTTGATTTACGGGTTTATATATATATTGGCTCATTCTCATCATGACCGTTTTGATTAAAACTGGTTAAATACCCTCGTCAAATCACTTTTTAACTATTAAAAACTGAGTGTATTTTTAAAGTGTTTAAACTAATAAAAAGGACCCTTTAGTAAATGTTAAAGTCGTCTTGCCTGACCCCACTGTTGGGCGCCATCACGACCTCAGTTAGGATTTTGGGTCGTGACAAAACCTAGTACATGTTAGAGCGTTATTACAGTAACAACCCACTAAGATAAACCTTTTCCAAAGTCTAACTGGATTTCCACAATCCTAATGGACATTATCATATGATGTTCATTTCTTGGAGAAAATATGCCAATGTTTTGATCATTATTGTGTCAATAGTGAAATCTGGAGGGGGGAAAGGGGCTAACTTTTGTTTGTTTGCATAAAATGAAGCACGAAGTTCTCAGCTTCTGTATGGTCCAAAACATGCCACCTTTGCTACTTGACTTGTGGAAAGACCTTCCACCTTGCGACAAGAATCATGTAATAAGAGTATTAGGTAACCCGCCATCCTTTCTAAACATTCAACCAAACATGGCATTGATTGAGGCTGCTACCATGTTCTGGGACGAGAAAATGGTCGTCTTTCGATTTGGCGATGTAGAAATGACTTAACTCTTGGAAGAAATAGGAGGCTTCTCTAATCTTCCATGGGATAGTCCGGGATTATTAGTACCAGAGAATCACAGCCCCCACGATTTTCTAAAGATTCTAAGTTTCAAGAAAAAGACGAGCTGCACTGTTTAAAAAAGTCATACATCCCTTTCAAAATTCTTTACGAACGTTATGGGCATAGTAATTCATAACGTCTTCTTCATGATGAACTTGCCATTACTTCCTTGGATTGGACGCACCGCCGGGTTTATGTGTTCATCGTCTGCTTCTTGGGGTTGTTAATATTTTTAATGATAGGAGGAATGATTCATACTCATTTTTCCATAGTCGCCAGGACCTTGATGGAAGGCATCGAAGGAAAAACCTATACCATCATCCCTATGATATTAGTTGAAATATACCGCGCTCTAGATCAGTGCAAGTAGGGATTTGGACACTTTGAATGTTGTAATCTATTGCTACAAGTCTAGTTGTTGGAAAACTTTCAGAAGGGAGAATATCATCAAGAGCTTCTCTGAAGGCTGTTGAATGATTATATAGCTTATCATCACCCAAAAAAACTGACATTTATCCTAGACAGGTTTGCACAACCTGGAAATGATGTAAGTTGGGTGTGTTTCTTCAGCAATCTGATAGACGAGCAAGTATATTGGATGTTTGAATGGTTTCCTAGCAGTGAGTTCATCATTAGGTCAAGAGATAATACTCATTAGGCACTGATAGTGTTGCAAGGAATCTATCCATATGCTCCTATAAGAGTAATGAGACTAGCGGGAAGAAAACAGGTCATACCCCAAGTTTCCAACATGGTCCAGTACAAAGCAGATTTCACAGGTGATGTCATTCTATTCAAGTTCAAAGCACAACATATGTGGAACCAAAAGATCATTTTGGAAAGAGAAACTATTGAGCCAGACATGTATCATGCCGGTCATGTGCACTTCTATCCATCGTTGTTCGTTGACGATGTAGCGGGAGACGTCAAGCTAAGAGACAAAATGAATATGGGAGCAATAAAACAATGGAAGGAAATTTCCTCTAAGTCAATAGAGAGATTGGAATACTTGGAACAAGGATTGATGGAGCTTGAAGGAAAGATAGGGAAAATACTGTTAGATTGTCAAATCACGGATGGCAGTGAAGGAGAGAATCTAGCAAAGGCTTACTTATTGTTGGATATACGCGATCTGGGGAACCTGATTGATGGAGTCAAAAGATCCAAGCACGAGGAAATTCCTTCACGGACCAAATAGACTAGGAAATTATATTCTTTACTACTTTCTAGCTTAACTTTAGGTTTTGATTATAATAAGGCTAAATGCCATTAGTAACTTTGTTATTATTGTCGATTTAGTAAAGGTTCGGCTCATTTTCGCATTAATGAAATGACGTAATTATTGGCATCGATTTCCTCCAAGTCTATGTGTCTCTTAGGACTACCTCAGGCATAATGAGATCCCCAAAATTAGGACGTGAATTATCGCCTGACTTTGTGAAACATGTTTTAATACTGCAAGTATTCTTTCAATATTCCTTACTAACTTGGATACTTTGTTTTTTCTTTTCTTTTGATTATTCCCATTCCCAAGGTTGGTTCGTGCATACAAGCATCGTCAGCATATCATACTAGATCCAGAGGTCCTCCACCTCCTCCTCCTCCTCCATCAAGCGATCCCAAAGGCAAAGGAAAAGGGAAAATAGACGATTTGAGTGGTATCAGAAAAGACAATGCTACCATGTCAGAAAATGTTGAAACCTCGAATGGTCGAAGTACTCTGACGCTGAATGAATTGGTCTTACGTTTGGAACAGAAAATATTGGAATTACAAGGTGAACTTGAGAAGGTCCAAATTGGGCAAACCTTTTCCTCACTCTCAATGTCCCCGACATTAACCAGCAAAATCTGACTACCTAGAACGAGACACCACTACAAAACACACAAAACCAAAACCCACCACCAAATCCTCCCGGACCACACCAGTATCCCGCACCTCCTTAGAACCTTAATCCTCCCCCAGTACCAACTACTCAAAAACACTATCATCATCCAACTTAATACCCACAAACCACTACTTATCACACTCCTCAGAACGCACCACAACCTAGTCCTAATCCCTAAAACTCAACCAATAACCACCCTTATACCCAAGTTCTCGAAGTCCACCAATGTAATCTGATATATGTGGAGACTTTACCCCATACCCCCTAACAAACCCTATACATACCTGAATCAACCAATAAAGACTTGATCACTAAAAACATGTCGTAGGAACTCAAGAAGCTCACTAGTAGAGTTCGGAATGTTGAAGTTGGTAAAGACGTTGAAGGTCTAACCTATGAGGACCTATGTACTTAGCCGGATGTAGAACTGTCGGAGGGTTACAAACCTCCCAAGTTTGAGATGTTCGATGGAACTGGTGATCCGAAAGTGCATCCGAGAACATATTGCGACCAACTTGTAGGAGTGGGCAAAAATGAACAAATTCGCATGAACATGTTCATGCGAAGCCTCACAGGAGATGCATTGTCTTGGTATATCAGTCAAGACCCAAAGAAGTGGGTTAGTTAGGTAAGCATTGAGTCGTACATCATGGACAGATTCAGACTTAACATGGAAAACGCGCCAGAAATTTTCTACATTCAAAACCTCTATAAGAAGCCAACAAAAACCTTCAGCGAGTATGCTACTCATTTGAGATAAGAAGCCGCGAAAGTAAAGCCATCACTTGAAGAAGAACAAATGAACAAGTTCTTCGTATGAGTTCAATACCCACAATATTATGAAATATTGATGGTTATTGAAAATCACAAATTCTCTGATATCATCAAGCTAGGAGAAAGAGTAGAAGAAGGGATTAAGAGTCGGATGGTAACAAATTTTGAGGCGCTGCAGGCCACAAACAAAGCTTTGAAATCAGGAGGTATTTCGAAGAAGAAAGAAGTAGGTGCCATAATGGTAGCCCAGGGCCATAAGTCTCCTCTCACATACCAAACATCTCCACCCACATACAACCCCTCACCCCCCAGAGACCAACAACCTGCTACCCCCTATAATACCTATAATACTCAACCCGCATATTACCACTCGCCCGCCAGAACTACAAAAAACCACAACATAATTTTGACTGAAGAGAACCTAGACAATACACCCTAATTGCCGATTCCATAGACCAACTGTACGGATACTAAAGGCTATTGGTTACGTCACTCCCATTCCTACCGTTGCTATGGAGAATTCTTCCCTGTGGATCAATCCCAACAAGACATGTGCTATCATTCAGGCATGAAAAGTAATACCATTGATGAGTGTCGCATATTGAAAGATAAAATTCAGACACTGATCGACGCTAAGGTCATACATGAAAAGGAAGATGCACCAAATGTTCGTAACAATTCTCTCTCAAAGCACACAGGTGAGGGAGTGAATGTGATAGAGGATGTAGAATTGGAGCCGGGGGGGTCAATTAGACTCATTCAAGAGGGAGATGCTCCTAAAACGTCTCCAGTCACCCTCACAACGGTTGTGCTCAAAACCCAGGCGTCGTTTGATGTTGAGGTACCTACTCCTTTCATTGTGATTGTAGCTCCCATGCGACTTACAAGTCTAATTCCATCCCATGGGACTACGTTGTGGAAGCAAGGAGAAAATGAAAATCAAAATGGAGTAAACAGATGCGGGACAAGGCATGACTAGAACTGGCAGAATTTACACACCTGAAAACCTGGGAGAAACAAGCAAGGACGCTTCATCTAAGCTGCCTATTGTCGAGACTGGCAGTGATGATCTTTGGAGAAAGGTAAAAGAAAGAGAGAACTCTGTTGTTGACCACTTGAACAAAACTCCCGCTCAGATATCCATCTTGTCAGTGCTGCAAAATTCAGACACACACAGGAATGCTTTGATGAACGTGTTATGTAAGGCTTACATACCCACCAACATCACTGGTGGAGAGATGGCTAACATGGCCGAACAGGTATTGGAGAGCCACAAAATCACCTTTCATGAAGATGAATTACCACCAGAAGGATTGAGTCACATGCACTACACATCACAGTGCATTTTGAGGATAAGTTCATCGCTAGGGTCTTGATAGATGGGGGTTCAAGTCTCAACATATGCCCGTTGACTACTCTAAAGAGATTAGGTATAGTCCTTAACGAGATACGAATGGGAAGCATGAATGTGAAAGCATTTGATGGATCTCATAGAGCTACCATTGGAGAGATCAATCTTTGTCTACATATGGGCCCGACTTGGTTTCATAACGAGTTTCAAGTGCTAGATATATCTGCTACTTACAACCTATTGTTCGGACGACCATGGATACATGTTTTTGGTGCAGTGGCTTCAACCGTGCATCAGCCTATGAAGTTTGAGTGGAATCATCAGGAGTTGATCATTCATGGAGATTGAAATAACCTCATCTACACTAACTAGACTGTTCCAGCCATCGAAAAAAGAAAGAAGCTAGATAGAGAAACATACCATCGCATTGAAGGATCAAACGTAATTGAAAAGGACCGATGGTGGAGCAAAAGGATAGAAAGCATACTGCTATGGACAGGGTATGAACAGGCAAGGGTCTCGGCAAAAATCTTCAAGGGATCACCAAACCCGTACATTCACAGCCTCATGGCACGACTTTTGGACTCAAATATGAATACACATGGAAGGAATACTAGGATTGATCACTACCATGGCATGGTCCTTATTCTCCGTTGGAACAACCGGTGCCACCTCTGCACCACACATTTCGTCAAGATGACATAATGTGGGGATCCAAGGAAGATGATGTTTTAGCTAGAATGAGGAAGTTGTTTATAGACGAAGAGGATATGGACTGCAATGCAATAGTTGAGGGGGGGGGGGGNNGGGGCAGGGGGAGTAGAAAGAAGACCTTATCATTCAGACCATGGAGAAAGAACGTGTTCTCAAGAACTGCACTACTGCACCATCCCGGGACCGTCAAGTTCCTAGGCAGCCTGGCAAAATTAGCATGAATAATTTTTTAAAAAAATAGTTTTGAGAAATTGAGACATTTTTCCGTATTTTGTTTTGAAATAATTGCTCGAGTCATCGAGCAGAACTTGTTGACGTTTTAAAGTTTTATTAATGCATTACTACTTTTCGTATTTATTATTATTCTTTATATTTTCTTTTTCAATATTATTATTACCTATCCCGATGAACCTACGACTGTGACATGTAATGAAACAACGCGACATAAGGATAGTGATTCAGAGGATCTGGAAGATGATATAATACCTGAGGAAATCGTCAGAGAAGTGGAAACCTTTGAAAACAAACCAAAGTCTAATTTGGAGGAAACTAAGGCCGTTAACTAAAGGGATCCCAAAACGGTCAAGGAAACACGTATAATCATTAATCTGTCACCTTCAGATAAGGAAGAGTACATCAGATTCATAAAAGAATATGAAGACGTTGAAAATTGGCTTAATGTATGCATATTTTGATATATATCGCCTCACATTTTTCTCATGTCTCGACGATTTGAGATATTTAATATGATTATTTGTGCTAAATTTTGGTGTTTCTATGTGTAGGAACCATTCGGATGCAATTTGGGACGAAAGGGCGCGAATTGGAGCGAAATCGGGACAAAAGGGCAAAAAGTGAAATTTGAGGGCCACATCCAACGTCGGGCGCTGGCTGTGGCGCAATTTACAACAGCTAAAATATTTGAGCACCAGCGCCAGTGCCCCACGCTTCCCTGGATGCTCAAGATGGGAAATTTGTCTTTTTCAACTAGGACTCGTTTATTTCGACCCCTAAACGCCCCCAACTCTTATAAAAGTCAACCTAAACTTATTTTGAGAAGGGATGACGTTTTTGAGAGGAAAACACAAACACAGAACTGCCGTGGAGGCCGGGTTTCATCTTTTTTTCCACCAAACTTAGTATTTTATTTATGTTTCTTTGTATGATTTGTTGTTTGGCTACCATGTATATGTTGAGATAAACTTCACATTCTAGGGTTGTGGTTCTTTCATTACTATTTATATTCGGATATTGATTTTGATTTATTGATTTATCGTATTGGTTTATTTATTTTTCTTTTGCTTAATTATTTGATTGCTTGATCACCAATTGAATTCTATCTACGAATCTAGAATTGAATTCTAAAGTAGTAATTCTAGATTGCATATAGGATTCAGTAGAGCAAGTTCTTGAACCTGGCATCGGAGAACAGATTTGCGGTTAGGATAAACATATACCTAATTGCTTTGCTTGGTTGATTTACAAGAATTATAAATGTGTTCTTGTTAGTTCTAATTCCATAAGCATATAGGCGTTAGGCTAGCTTGAATAGGCGAGTAAGAACTCTACAGATTCTTACGAGCAATATTAACCGTGTCAACCAATAAACTAGATAAATTAATTAATCAATTCAATTGAAGAATACAATAGTAATGCTAGATAGCCCATAAACCTAGATTGTTTCCATCACATTGATAATATAAAATTTTTCCCTTCCTCTGTTTTAAGTTCATTAGTTATTTTCTTTTTAGTTAATTACTTTAGCATCACTACTTTTGGGTTTAATCCTTGTTTAGATAATTAGGATAGTCTAATTTAGTTAATAGTTAATAACAAGTCCTCGTGGGTTCGTCATCCGACTTTTAGTCACTTTATTACTTGGCGACCGCGTATACTTGAGTGTGCGCTTGGACGCAACAGACATCTTTGCATGGTCCTACGATGATATGACTGGTTTTAGCACATCCACAATGGCACACAAGCTACCCACTAATCCCATGTGCCCACCGATAAAGCAGAAGCTCAAAAAATTCAAGCCGGATATGAGTTTGAATATAAAAGAAGAAGTCACCAAGCAAATCAAAGCCAAGGTTCTTCGAGTGGTCGAATATCCGACTTGGTTGGTAAACATTATACCAATTCCGAAGAAAGATGAGAAAGTTAGAGTGTGTGTTGATTACCGAGATCTGGATAGAGCAAGTCCCCAAGATGATTTCCCCTTGCCCAACGTACACATACTGATTGACAACTATTCCAAGAATGAGCTCCAATCCTTTGTGGATTGCTTCGCAGGATACCATCAGATCTGGATGGATGAAGAGGATACAGAAAAGACAGCTTTCATTATACCACGGGGGATATAGTGTTACAAAATGATTCTGTTTGGTCTGAAGAACGCTAGAGCCACCTATATTAGAGCCATGACAACCATCTTCCACAACATGATACACAAGAAAATAGAGCTGTACATGGATGACGTTATCATCAAATCTAAAAGGAGTTCGGATCATATAGCAGACTTGAAGAAATTTTTCAACCGGCTTCAAAAATACAATTTAAAGTTGAATCCTGCAAAATGTGCCTTTGGATTCCCTGCTGGAAAATTGGTAGGATTCATCATCAATCGTCAATGGATTGAGTTAGACCCATCAAAGGTCAAAGATATCCAAGAACTTCCACCTCCAAAGAATAAGAAAGATATGATGAGCTTTTTAGGGCATCTCAATTACATCAGCCGATTCATAGCACAATCAACTATGATATGTGAGCCAATCTTCAGGATGCTGAGGAAAAACACTACAATAAGATGGACTAAAGAATGTTAGAAAGCCTTCGACAAAATCAAGGAGTATTTATCTAAACCACCCGTTCTGGTCCCACCAGAACCAGGAAGACCTCTGCTACTTTATTTTTCCGTATTGGATGGGGCTTTTGGTTGAGTTTTGGGAAAACATGATGAAGCTTGAAAAAAGAGCAGGCGATATATTATATGAGAAAGAAAATCACACCTTAGGAAGCCCGATATTCTTTGCTAGAATGCACCTGATATGCTTTGACGTGGATAGCTTAGAAGTTGAGGCATTATTTCTGTGTATAAACTACACATCTCATATCAAGGATGGATACACTAAAATACATCTTTCAAAAGCCCATGCCTGCGGTTAAGTTAGAAAAGTGGAAATATTGTCAAGAAAATTTGACATCGTCTATGTAACATAGAAGGCGGTCAAAGGGTAGTATGTGTAGATCATCTGGTAGAAAATCCCATAGACGGAGAATACGAATCATTGAAAATGTATTTTCCTAATGAGGAGGTGTCATTTGTGGGAGAAGATATCACCGAGACATATGATGGTTGAATAATGTTCTTCGACGGAGTAGCAAACTTCAAAGGGGTGGGTATTAGAGCTTTCTTAGTATCAAAGACCGGCCAACACTATTCGGTTTCCACAAAACTCAGGTTTCCATACACCTACAATATGGCATAATACGAGGCATGCATCTTGGGACTCAGGTTGGCCATTGACATGAATATCCAGGAGCTGCTGGTAACCGGAGACTCAGATCTTTTGGTGCATCAGGTTCTAGGGGAATGGGCTACGAAGAACACCAAAATATTTCCATATTTGCACTATGTACAAGAGCTGACCAGGAGGTTTACAAAGATAGAGTTCAAACATGTTCCAAGGATTCAGAATGAGTTCGTAATTGCGTTAGACACTTTGTCTTCCATGATGCAACACCCAGACAAGAGTTTCATTGATCATGTCCCAATAGGGATTCATAAACAGCCATCTTATTGTGCTCATGTTGAAGAAGATATTGACGGAAATTCATGGTTTGACGACATCAAAAAGTACCTAGAAAAGGGAGAATACCCAAAGACTGCTACCCATACTCAGAAACACACGCTTCGAAGATTAGCCAACCATTTCTTTCAAAGCGGAAGAATTCTATATAGAAGGACTCCTGACCTAGGATTACTATGATGTGTCAATTCCAATTAGGCATCCAGATTGCTCGAGGAAATACATGCCGGATTTTGTGGACTGGACATGAACGGTTTCCTCTTTGCTAAGAAGATAGTGAGAGCAGGGCATTTCTAGATGACTATGGAAATATACTGTATCAAGTATGTTTTGAAGTACCAATGCCAGATACATGCTGACATGATATGAGTACCACCCAATGAATTCAATGCAACAAGTTCACCCTGGCCTTTCTCCGCTTAGGGTATGGATGTCATCGGCCCAATCTAACTCGCTGCTTCAAACGGACATATGTTCATCCTGGTAGCCATAGACTACTTCACAAAATGGGTTGAAGTTGCATCTTATAAAGTTGTAACTAAGAAGCTTTTAGAAGATTTTGTTCGGCACCGCATTGTTTGTCGATTCGGAGTTCCAGAGTCAATCATTACTGACAACATCTCCAATCTAAAGAACGAAGTCGTAGAAGCTACCAACAAGAACATCAAGAAGATATCAAAGAAAATGGTGGACAATTACAAAAAATGGCACGAGAAGCTTCCATTTTCTTTACTTGGATATCGTACCACAGTTCGCACATCATCTGGGGAAACTCCCTACCTACTGGTTTATGTTACTGAAGTTGTTATTCCTGCCGAAGTAGAAATCTCTTATCTAAGAATCATACAAGAAGTTGAGCTCACCGATGCATAATGGGTACGAAGCTCCTATGAACAACTATCTCTCATTGATGGAAAAAGAATGAATGCAGTATGTCACGGTTAACTCTACCAGAATAGAATGGCAAGAGATTTCAACTAAAGGGTCAGGCCAAGGCAATTCACACCGGGGAAATTGGTGCTAAAGTGAATCTTCCCACATCAGGATGAAGACAAAGGTAAGTTCTCACCCAACTGGCAAGGTCCCTACATAGTTCATCAAGTACTGTAAGGATGAGCACTTATAATTGCAGAAATGGATAGAGAGAATTGGCCGAAACCTGTCAATTCAGACGCAATCAAGAGATACTATGTTTAAAATTATTTGCATTTTTCCACTTGATGTACTGAACTACGCTTTACCTGATTCCCATTTAAGAGGGGATACATAGGAGACACTGTGGGTTCGGTCATATCCTAATAAAATCTTCATTTCACAATGATCAGAAACTGGGGCAAGATCGCGAATTTGTCCGATTTCATCACATTTGGAACAACCAAGGAATGTGTTGAGGTTGCAATGTCTCTAAATGTATCGCATCTACCGGTTCATCTAAATTATTTGATCTCATGCATTATAATATATTTCAAAGAACTACACTTAAGCAAATAATTTTGTCAAATGCATACATGCTTTTCAAAAACATTATTTCTACAACAGCCAAATGTTACCCAGGGTGACTCAAGCAAGACCCCAAAGAAAGGAGTAAAAAAGAAGCAAGGAATCAAGAGCATGAACCAACCATCCCCCCCCCCCCCAAAAAAAAAGTCACAATTTTCCTTTGAATGCAAGTACGATAGACATAACAGTAATATTTGTAAATACATATGCAAAGTAAAATCACTACCTTCATGAAAACAAGTTGCTAAATGCAAATTCATCAAGCTAAGAAATACTTTACATTCTCACAGCTGATCATTGATTTTATTGCATGAGGGTAAAACACTGCCTCTCTTTGCATTAGACTAACCACTGCCTCCATTTCTTGCATGAGGCTAAGCATTGCCTCCGTAATTTCATAAGGCTAAGAACTGGCTTTACTTGCATGAGACTAAGCATTGTCTCCATTTCTTGCATGAGGCTAAGCATTCCCTCTGTAATTGCATACGACTAAGTACTGCCTTTCCTTTCATGAGACTAAGCATTGTCTCCATTCCTTGCATGAGGCTAAGCACGGCCTCCATAATTGTATGAGGCTAAGCACTGCCTTTCTTTGCGTGAGACTAAGCACTATCTCCATTCCTTGCATGAGGATAAGAATTGCATTTATAATTGCACAAGTCTAAGAATTGTCTTTCTTTTCATAGGGCTAAACACTGCCCTCACCATCGCATGAGGCTAAACATTGCCTCTCTTTGTCAAAGACAAGGCATTGTCCCCAGCACTGCATAATACTAAGCGCCGCCCTCATCTCATATAAGACTAAGCCTTGTCCTGTCTCGTCCTCGCATAAAACTCAGCATCATATCTTCACATTTCATAGGCTGAAACATCACCATTTTGTTCGAAGGAGTCATAGTCCGAAGGCCCCATCCTCATAGCCGGAAGACACCATTCCATGGACTGAGGATCTCTTGAAACTGTGCATCATTATTCAAAGGTGTCATAGTTCAGAGGCATCATACTCATGGTGTGAGGACACCATTTCACGCCCCGCGAATTCCTTATCATACGCTTCATGGCCCAGGACATCATGGTCTAAGGGCATCATCCTTATCGTCCAAAGACAACCTTCATGGTCCAAAGGGAATTTGCATCATGTTTAAATTTTTGCAATAACCCATATATATTCGCATGCATCGTGTTTTAAGTTTTGTAGGTAAGTCGGGAGGTAAACGTTCTACAAACGAGAGCAATATTCACTCCAAATTTTGTTCACAGCGTTCACATCCTCTCACTACCTCAAACACAACTGGCCATCAATAATTGAATGCTTTTTCTATGATCGTTCGAACATTTGCCTCATACATTCGTAACGTCTAAAATTCACATTCTTGACTACACCTAAAATTTTCCGTTACTTGCAACACTATCCTACCAAAAGAAACTCTTCGAAACGTACGACCATTCTTATAGCAACTCTATTGGTTTAGTTCGTCGCTGGATCCATAATTACACACGGTCTGATTCCAGTAGCACTGGGGATATATAGGCAGCTCAGGAACCAGGATTCGGCCCCCATTTTTCCAAATCCCATCATTCCCCACTCAATTCGGCCAAAATTGGTCATCATTTTCTTTACCTGACAACTCTTTCATCATTCTCGGGTAAAGAGTGGCAGATGTTGATATCCAATTTTGCCATCATATCTTTTAAAATAGTATATATATACTTTAAAAATATCATTTTGAATCATTATTTAACTTACAAGAATATCCAAGTATTTTCTATGACTTTTATAATTTTTAAAGTTTTAAAATTAATTTTCTTGCATTTAAATTACTTGAATATTTATTAATTATCCCTTTAAATTATTTGTGATGAATTAATCATCAAAATTTGTTATTTACACCCACGTGCATGTTTAAATATTTTATATCATTCCATATAATTATGTTTGTATTTTTAGCTATTCACGCAATTTTGCAATAATAACCTATATTCATGCATAATTATGTTTTATTTACACTATTTGTCCCAAAATAGTTTTGTTTTGATGGTTTTAGTGCATAGGAAATATTTTATTATTTATTATTAATTATTTTATTTAAACAAGTTTGTATTTTAAGTATAGCCCAAATTATACTAATTTTTGGACCACATTTGTGGCCCTAAACAACTACTCAAATCTCTGGCCCAATCTCCCCTGCCCAAGCCAAACGACCTCTTAACCTCAACCCAATTGGTACCCGCTTAAACGACCCGACCCACTCCCATTTCGATCCTGTCCGTTGATCTCAAATGATTAACGACCCATAATAATTCCTCCACTTTCCTTATATCCCCTCACCCAAACCCTAACCTCATTTCCCGTCTAACAGCCGCCTCTGAAATCTACCCTTTCCACTCATCTTTGAGAAATCCTAGCCGTCATACCCTTAAATCTTCTCTGATTCCAACCTAAACATGGAGTCAATCCATGATTTATTTACCTATTTTAAGGTACTATGATGGTGTATACGCACTTGTGGTATTACTTAAAGTTCTTGCCAATTTTTGGCAACAACGATCTTA
Organism: Nicotiana paniculata; assembly: GCA_005239505.1. Lineage (NCBI taxonomy): Eukaryota > Viridiplantae > Streptophyta > Magnoliopsida > Solanales > Solanaceae > Nicotiana > Nicotiana paniculata. The sequence goes on along the minus strand of ML323211.1, from coordinate 13,174 downwards.
TAATATTTGGCTTGGTCGACTCTGATTCTGTGGGAATTTGGTCGATGTCTCGTCTATATACATTGTACAAGGAAGGATCCTTGAATCTTGGTCCGATTCTCATACGCCTGGACCCATCTAGGGTTTGAGATTTTCCTTTTCCTTTGCAAATTTTGATTGCATGTGATATTTTCTTTCCTTATTTATGTTTAATCAATTATTTTCCTTGTTTGTTCGTTCAATTTCAACACTATATAAACCCCTCCCCTAATTACCCTAAAAAAAGGACTTTTGGGACTGAAATTTACTATTGTCACTTTTTTATTTTTTCATTATCACTATAGTCTAAAATCTGAGACTTTGGCCGGCTGAAAGCCAAATCCATTCGATTCCGACTATGTTCTTTCTCAGTGCAAGCACTACCCGGAGTTCATTCGAAACACTTAGGAACTCTGGCGCACTGAGATTTTGGGGTTCTGTTGCTCTTTGCTACTGTTAGTCGAATTAGTTCTGGAATTTCCTCTTTCTCATTTGCTTGCTTGTTAACTTGTGATAGGTAAGTATCTTTAGCTCTCGCAATTTAATTTTTTGCTTATATTTATACTCTGTATATCTATGTTTCTTAGGCTTCAATGAACCAATATGATGCCATGTTTATGGTTCTCCTAGCTTTGAAGTTTAACCTATAGCTTTATTTTCCTAGCATCAGAACTTGCCTAAAATTCAGGTGAGATGTATTTATCACATGTGCTTGCATATATGATTCTCCTAAACTCGTATAGATTTTATAGTTGAGTCCAATCTTAATTTTCCTCTCTCTCTTGTTATGGATTGTTGTGGTAGCCTGGGAAGTATTCTGATAAGTCACTTATGCCTAACATATTGCCTTTTTGGGGTTCTACTATCAATTACGACCCGTTTTCATGCAATTTTATTTTCCCTCGTTATTCACTTGATCAACTCTCTATCCTTTAGTACTAGTAAACCTTTAGCATAAGCTTTAAAACTAGTCTTTTCCCTAAAAGTGATATCTGGTCTGCTTGATGTGAGATACAAGAGTGACCCAATGATACCTATGTACATGGGTCTCGTTCACAGGAGAACCAGATTCATCCATGCCCAGACGAGTGGCATTGGCAATATGAGTATCGATGATATTTGAACTTTCTATTTCAAACCTCCTCAGAATCTCTTTGATGTACTTCTGTTGACTTATCATTGTGTTTGACTTATCATTGTGCCCTTAGGAGTGTTCTTGACTTGCAGACCCGAAAAAAAATTCAATTCCCCCATCATGCTCATTTCAATCTTACTTTCCATGAGCTTTATAAACTCCTCACACAAAGAGTCACTTGTTGCTCCAAAGATAATGTCGTCAACATAAACTTGCACAATGAGCAAGTTCCTTCCCCGTTTCTTAAGAAACAAGGTGTTGTCAATTTTTCCTCTTGTAAAGTCATTTGCTAGAAGAAATTTGGACAACCTTTCATACCATGCACGAGGATCCTGCTTCAGTCCATATACAGCCTTGCCAAGTTTAAACACATGCTCAGGATGCTCATGACATTCGAATCCAAGTGGTTGCTTGACGAAGACTTCTTCTTTTAGTAAGCTATTTAGAAATGAACTATTCACATCCATTTGGAACAATTTGAATTCCATATGAGATGCAAAGGAAATAATAATTTTGATGGCCTCCATTCGAGCAACTGGAGAAAAAGTTTCATCATAGTCAACCCCTTCTTCTTGATTGTACCCTTGAAATACTAGCCTTGTTCCTTGTTGTGTTCCAAAACTCATCAAGTTTATTTTTAAATATACATTTGGTTCCTATGACAGTTATGTTAGTAGGTCGAGGAACCAGGTGCCACACGTTGTTTCTCTCAAATTGATGGAGTTCATCTTGCATAGTAGTAATCTAGACAGAATATTTCAATGATTCCATGATACTTTTGGGCTCAACTTGAGAGAGAAAAGATGAGAAGGTAAGTGAATTTATTGACTTTGATCTAGTTTGAATCCCTGAGTCAAGAGGAGTGATTACATTTTGAAGAGGGTGTGAACTTTTGTGCTTCTAGTTGGACACCTGAATTTCATTGTGAGAGGGTCCAGTTACTTCTGAATGTGATCCTTGGTTGACATGAGTACCAGTTCTCAGCTCAGCATCAGGGGTCTCTTGGACCGCATCAACAACTTTGTTCTCAGCTTCAGTTCTTGTGATTGAGGGACCAGATTCCTCTACATCAGTTGGAGATACAATTACACCTTCATCATTTTATTGAATCGCGTCAACCTTTCCATTTTCCATGTCAATGACTTCAACAGGAACATCTGACTACTTTTAATCTTGATCGATCTTATAAGGTTAATCTTTCACACATCGGTGATGAGATTCATCAAAGATCACGTGTATTCTATCTTCATCACATTGAGTTATTTTTTTGTATACCTTATATTCTTTGCTTTGTGATGAATATCCCAAAAAGATCGCTTCATCACTTTTGGCATCGAATTTTCCTAGTGCTTCCTTACCGTTCTTGAGGACAAAACATTTTCACCCAAATGTCCTTTAATGTGTCAGCTTGGGCTTACTTCAGTTCAGCAGTTCATATGGGGTTATGTTTAGGAGGGACATGATCATGCACCTGTTCACCAAGTAGCATGCAACGTTGATTGCTTTGCCCAGAAGCGTTTTGCAATGCCACTGTCAATCAACATAGTTCTTGTCATTTCTTCAAGAGTCCTATTTTTCTTCTCCACAATACCATTTTTTGAGGTGTTCTTGGAGCTGAAAATTTATGAGTTATGCCATTTTCAACATAGAATTCGTCGAATTTTGCAATGTCAAATTTTGTGCCATGATCAGATCTTATACACACTACATTATGGCTCATCTTCACTTGGATATTCTTTTAAAATGCAACAAATACTGGAAAAGTTTCATCCTTGGTTCTGAGGAACAAAGTACAGGTGAATCTGGAATAGTCATTCACTATAACAAAAATATACTTCTTTCCTTCTCTACTCGGCACCCCGGTAGGTCCACATCCGTATGCAGAAGATCAGGTGGATTTGAGGTGCTAACTTCTGTTTTATGCTTGAAAAAAGACCTTGCTTGTTTTCCTTTTGCACATGCATCACACATTTTGTGATCTTTGATACTTGACATCGGCAGACCACGAACCAGGTTCGTCCTGGCTAATTTGTTCAGCAATGTAAAGCTTGCATGACCCAATCTTCTGTGCCATAGTTCAACATCATCATCAACAACACTCAGACAAGTCAGATACCATTTTGCAGGGACTCAAAATCAGCAACATAAATGTTCTTGTATCCTTTTGCCATCAGGAACACTTAACCAATCACAAGATTTGTGACTTTGCAGACTTTTGACACAAATTCCACTTTGTTTCCTTTGTCGCGGATTTGGGCAACACTCAGCAGGATATATTTCAATTCATTCACGTAGACACATTTTCAATTAAGTGAAGAGTGATTTCCCATTTCTTCCTACTCCTATTATGTATCCCTTTTTCCCATTCCAAAAGACGCACTTCCTATTTGCAGGGCTTTGAGTGAAAGAAAATCATCGATGCTTCCAATCATGTTTTTAGAACAGCCATTATCCATGTATCCTTTTTTGCCTTTCAGTTCTCCCTACAAAAGAGAATTAAGGGTTAGACTTAGGAACCTAAACAAGTTTGGGTCCCTTGTAATGAGGAAAGGGGTGAATTAGACTTCTTTTTGTCCAGGCAGGCAGTATACTTTTTTTAATCGAAGGACCAGGTTCCTTAGCAGTAGTTACCTATTCAACAAACACCTTGTTTTTTTGTTGGGACTAAGTTCTAGCCTTACAATTTTATTTAAAGTGCTAGTGTTCCCACAGTGAGTGCAAAGCCTGTTATCAAGGGCAGTAACATACTTGCTATGTAAATTGTAGGGAGTCTTTGCTCTTTGGAACCCTGCTCCCTGCCTGTTCCCACCATTACTTGTATACATGGCAGCAACTACATCAAAGGACGAGGTCAACTTTAGAGGTATTTAAAGGTCACTTTTAACTCTGCCTAGATCTTCTTGAAGTTGCCGATTTCTTTCAAGTTTAGCACGCAGACTGATTTCACAATTTGGAGTTCATTTTCAAGCTTAATGTCTGCCTCACTCGCAACTTCCTTTCCCTTTATGATATTCCGAGAACTGTTTCCCCTTTTTAATTCCTCTATTGTTTCTTTTAGGTCCAGCACTACTATCAACGAGTCATCTCTCTCATTTTCTATGCTTTCAACCTTATTAATCAGAATATTATGTTCCTTCATTAGATATTCGAAAGTCTCCTTTTGGGTCAACACTACGATTACCAGATCATCTCTCTCATTTTCTACCTCTCGTAATTCCAAAGTTAAAGCATTTTTATTATTTATGAGATTGTTATAAGCATCAATTAGAATTATTGCTAAATATATGAGCTATTTCTAAGAATAAGATTTTAGATTTCATTGAACATCTAAATATTGTACCTTATCATCGTTAGATTTTGCCATTAGGGCAAATATAGAATCATAATCAACTCCATCACTTTCGACTTCCATCATGGATATTTCATGTTGTATATAATCTTCACCAGATTCGATGGAAGAATCTCCCCATGCAGCAAGAGCTTGTTTTACAACATTGTCAGCGACTTCTTTTCTCTTGAATCTTTTGTCAAGAATCGGGTTCCTCTTGGATGCTTTGTCTGTGTTGTGCTAGAGGAGGGGACAATCCTTGATGAAATGTCCTGGCTTCCCACATTTATTACACAATTCATATCCTCGTGTCTTGCTTGAGCTGCCCTTCTTTGGAATACCTCCATTTATGCGAACCATCTTCTGAAATCTCTTCATTAGGTAAGCCATACCAGCATCCTCACCACTCGATTCATTTTATCTGTATTGAGGACCAGGTTCTTCTCCCTTTTGGGCTCTCTTCTATAATGACCTTTTTCTTCTTCATTTCATAGATTTTGAGATTACTAATGAGTTCGTCAATGGTCAGCAACTGTAGATCATTTGCCTCTGTGATAGCATTTACTTTGTTTTCCCATGACCTAGGTAATATGCTGAATATTTTTCTAACAAGCTTGTTCCTTGGAATTATTTCACCCAAGAGAATGGAGCTCATTAATGACAGAAGTGAATTGAGTGTCCACTGTCCATGATCTATTGTAGTCCTGTTCCTCTCACTAGTCCATGCACATATGAATTAAGGGTTAGATTTAGGAACCCAAACAAGTCTGGGTCCCTTGTAGTTAGGAAAGGGGTAATAAGTGCTTTTCTAGTCCATGCAGGTAAGGATCGATTTTTCTTGCTGGGGACTGGTCCCCTCTAAGTAGTCACTTTGTCAGAAAAAACTTTGTTTTTCTGAACAGATTGAACCATGGCAGGGAAGCTTTCCTTGAAGTGCCCATTGTTCCCATAGTGGGTATAAAGCCAATTATATAGGACAGTGACATGTTGTGAGGGTTGTAAGGAATTTTCTCCTTTTGAAACCCAATCCCGGAGTGTTTCAATTGTTGTTAAAGTACATAGCAGTAACAACATCTGTGGACCAGGTCCATTTCAGTGATTTTTCAAGATCAAATTTTAGTTTGACCATTTCAGCTTGAAGTTGCCTGTTTTTCTCAAGTTCACAGCACAGGATTGTTTTGACATCATTTAGTCCATTTTCAAGCTTAATATGTTTCTCACTATCTACCTCTTTCCCTTTCTCTATGCTTGCACCCCTATGTTTTAATTTAAGTCCCTAAATTGTTTCCTCTAGGTCTGTGATTTCCACCAAAAGGTCATCTCTTTCCTGCTCGATAGCTTTAATCTTCTCAGCTAAAATATTCTTTTAATTTCTCAGGTTCTCCACTGTTTTATTCAGGTCTACCACCACTACAATCAGGTCATCTCTCTCATTTTCTGTGTTACTTGTTTTTTCAGCTAGCACTTCTTTTTCTTTATCAAGGTTACTAATGGTCTCTTTCAAGTCTACAATCACTACCATTAAGTCATCTCTCTCATTTTCTACACTGGTTATTCTATAGGTTAGACATTATTTTTCTTTTTCAAGATCACTTATGGTCCTTTTAAATCTACCACACAAACAACCAGATTATCTCTAGATTGTTCAGCTTCTCCTAGCTCTATGGTCAATGTATCCTTATCGTCAACTAAGTTGTAGTAAGTATCAACAAGAACATTTGCTAATGACATTAATTTTTTAGAAGAGTAGGACTTCATATTTCTCTGGACATCCTTGAAGTTTACCTCATCATTGTCATCCTCTTCATCATCATCAGACTGGGCCATTAGAGCGAACAGTGAATCATACCCCTTACCATCGTTATCTACTGCCATCATGGAGATGTTTGGAGCTTATGGTTCCTCTTCTGATTTACTAGAGGAATCTCCCCACATAGCAAGAGCTTGCTTCACAACATTGTCAGTTTCACCTTTCCTGCTGAATCGTTTATTAGGAACATGGTTCCTCTTTGTTGTCTTGTCACAGTTGTGCTTGAAAGGCTCCTGCTTTAGAATTGGACAGTCCTTGATGAAGTGCCCTGGTTTTCCATATTTGTGACACAGATCATAGTTTCTTGGCTTGCTTGAACTGCCTCTTCTTGGTATACCACCATTTCTTCGAACCATCTTTTGAAATCTCTCAATGAGATAGGCCATGTCACTATTTTCCTCACTTGAGTCCTTGCTTTCAGCTTTGAGAACCATACTCTTCTCCATTTTTGGTTCTCTTCTCTCAATGTCTTTCTTTTTCTTCATCTCGTATGTCTTCATATTTCTTACTCATCCATGGTTAGAGTTTGTAGGTCTTTTGCTTCAGTGATAACATTCACCTTGCTTTCCCATGAACTAGGTAGGACACTTAGAATCTTTCGTACCAGCTTGTTTCTAGGAATTATTTCTCCCAGTGAGTGAAGCTCATTAATGATAGAGGTGAATCTAGTATGCATGTCTTATATAGACTCATCATCCTTCATCCGGAACAACTCGTACTCAGTGGTAAGCATGTCAATCTTGGACTGCATTACTTGAGTCGTTCCGCCGTGAGCAGTCTGCAAGCCTTCCCAAATCTCTTTTGCTGATTGGAAAGTAGAGATCTTATTGTACTCATCAGGTCCTATACCACATACCAAGATTTTCTTGGCACGAAAGTTCTTCTCTACAGCGTTCCTGTCAACGTCACTAAATTCCTTCCTGGTCTTGGGCACCATGATACCAGCCTCTCTTATCTTCTTCATATGAACAAGGGGACCGTCAGAAATGACATCCCATAGCTCAAAATCTTCAGCCATTATGAAATCATGCATACGAGTCTTCCACCATCCGTGGTACTGACCATTGAATCTAGGAGGTCGGTATGTTGATTGTCCTTTTTCAAAGTTGGGTAGAGAAGTCATTAGAGATCCTTTTCTAGGTGTTAACCTTTTAGAAAGAACCTGCTCTGATACCAATTGATTGTTTCTATGAGTCCACCAACAGTAAAGAGACCTAGTCCTTTACCAGTTCCCTTAGAGTTATAAATAGAGACAGTAAGTAAAAGAAGCACAGGATTTTTACGAGGAAAAATCCCAACTCAAGGGGACAAAAACCACGACCTACACTGGTAGGATTTCAACTTCACTAACTTGTAATCTCAACTATTACAAGCCACTTTGTAATGACTCTCTTACAAAGACTTTCACACACTAACTTATAGTACTTACTACAAGCCACGTTTTTACTAACTTAGTTACAAAGACTTTAACTTATGACTAAAGCTAGTCGCAACACAAACACAGATGGTTTATGATTTTTGTGTTTCATAAAACAAAGCTTCTAATAAAGAAAGACAGGATACAATAGAAACAAAATAGAATATTACAACTCAACTAAAGGACACCTAAGAACACGTAGTGAAACTGGTCCGTTTTAGTGGAGTTTTCTTCTTGTTCTTGACACAGTTGAGTCTTCAATGCTGGAGCAGATCTTCAATGCTATGGAGAATGTTAGTAAATGCTCAAGTGAATATCTTGTTTGTCTCAAAATAAGATATTATATCCCTAGGACATCCCAAGAAGGATACCCATGCTTAGTTGGTACACTCTTCAACCAATGGGAAGTGACTGTTGCACTGTTTCTGCACTGTAGCGTGCACAGTTGTAGGAAGTCACTTTCTATCACAGCTTTCTAGATGTAGAGTTGACTTGTACTTCTGTCAGGGGAATGTCAAGGGATCAGGTCCCTAGACTGTTTCCAGTGAGTTCAGGCGTACACTGCCAAGATTTCTTGAGTTTATGCTGACTGGTTGTGCTGGTTACGCATCAGGTCCTTTATCTGGTTCTTGACATAAAGTTTGTCAGATCATCAAAACATAAACTAACCCATCATTCCTTCATCTTGAATAGCTCATACTCAGTGGTTAGCATATCAATCTTCGACTACTTGACTTGAGTAGTCCCTTTGTGTGGTGTTTGGAGAGCTTCCCAAATTTCCTTGGCAGATTGGCAAGCAGAAATCTGGTTGTATTCGTCTGTCCCAATACCACAAAGAAGGATCTTTTTGGCTCGGAAGTTCTTCTCGATAGCCTTTCTGTCAGCATCGTTGTATTCTTTCCTAGTCTTAGGAGTTGCCACTGTTGGTTCTCCAATGGACTTCATAGGAACAAAAGTACCATCACAGATGACATCCCAAAGTTCTGAGTCTTCAGCCATGATAAAATCATGCATCCTTGTCTTCCTCCATCCATAGTATTGGTCATTAAATCGTAGTGGTCTGTAGGTAGATTGACCTTCTTCAAAGTTTGGTAGAGCACCCACGAGGATCCTTTCTAGGTGTTAGCCTGATAGAAAGAATCCTCTTTGATACCAATTGATAGAATCTAAGGGTCCACCAAACTTATATAGAGAATCAGGCTCTCTATTAGTTCCCACAGAACACACGCGCACATATGTAAGTAAATGACACAATAGAGTTTTATATGGAAAACTTCCAGCTCACGGGATAAAAAACTACGACCCACCCTTGTAGGATTTCACCTTCACTACTAAGCAAACTTTCAGATTACAAACTATTGTAACCTAGAAACTAACCTCTTAATCCCTAACTAACTTGTAATAACCTTATTACAAGCCCCTTTGTAATAACTCTATTACAAAACTTTCAACTCGACTAACTCTAGACAAGACACAAACTCATGGTTTATGATTTTACAAAGGTTTCCTAAACAATGCTTCTAATTACAAGTAAATCACTTTGACAAAGGTGCTACACAACTAAGGATGTATGATGACTCTAAGCAGGAAACTAGTCCTTCGTTATGTTGTTCTTTGTTCTTGACGCCTTGAATGCCACTTGCAGATTGGTAATACACTTGAGAGAGAGAGAGCTTGATCAATTATAGAGTGTGCAAGTATGCTGTTTTGCCTTTACTTCAAGTTAATATTACATAAGTGGCATCACTTGAATGATGAAAGCATGTTTGATACAAAGGCATTCCCCATAAAGTTACTGCTCCACTGTTTGCATTGTTGCCTGTGTGCAGAGGAACAGTTGCAATTACTTTACAGCTGTGAGGAATTGACTGGTACTGTCAACAAGGGAACTGGTGTGGATTTGTTCCCTTTGTTGTTTCTTGGACTCTGAGTGTTGGAACATGGCAAAGTGAAAGCCATGAAAAAATTAAATGTATGAATTATATATTATAAAAATAACAAATAAAATAATTTAAAATTATTTTAATTATAAGAAAATACCTAGGTAAAATATATACTATAATATATCATGTAGAATGTATTACATAAGTGAAAAGATTTATAATATCAAGGGCATAATAGACTTTTCAAATAAAAGTATTATAAAATCTGGCCAAGGTGTTTTGTGATAAATAGAGCAAAGTAACATGAATTTTCTATAACAAAAGATAGAAAAGTGACTTTTAGGTAATGAACACAAAGTTGAATGACATTTACGTAACAAGAGAACGAAAATTGACTTTTGGACAATGAACACAAAGATGAATGACCACACGTGAAACTTTCTCGATAAAATGTATTTTTTAAAATGTTGTAAAATTTCATATAGTTTGACTATCGATGAGTGAAATGTATCATCTAAATTGAAATGGAGAAAGTACTCCCTCCCTTCACTTTTACTTGTCAAGTATTCCACAAGTAAATTTTTATTTTTACTTGTCACGTTTCGCATATCAAGAGAAAAATAATTTATTTTTTCTGTTTTGCTCTTAGCATTAATTACTAATTCCAAATCATTTTTCAAATTCATTAAGACTATGCAACAACTAATATGGGTATCAAAGTAAATTATATATTTTATTTATTATTTTTTTAAAAATATGCAAAATTAATGATAGACAAGTAGAAATGAACGGATGAATTGTTTATTATGAGGAAAAGAAAAGTAGAGCTAGTATTCACATTTTTTCCCCATTGAGTACCGATTTTTAGGCTTGGGCATACTAACGGCGGTTTTTTTACCGGGGAAAAGGCATAAATACCTTCTTGAACTTGAGTCATATTTTCAGTTGCACACTTAAACTTTGTGAAAGTATTATTGCCCCTTAACACTAGATAATCAGATTTTTGACTGTGCACGCTCTGCCAAATATATAAATTTTATTTTTCATTCTTTTTTAATTATATTTTATTTCTCTCTTTTTCATTCCTATATATCATTCTGTCCGACCCCTTTCATGACTGCTAATGCACAACCCAAGAGCATTCTTCACTCTACAAACACACAACATTAGGGTGGCAAATTTGCGGGTCGGATTGAAAATTGGACGTATCAAAAGCGGATAATAAAAGAAACGGACAAAAATAGGCTAATCGACGGATAATATGAGTAACTATATTATCCATGACTTCTTGAATATGATCACTTTTAGGAGAATTTTTAGTCTCCAAACTTGAATAATCCTCAATTTGAAGCTTTACAAATATAAAAGTTAAACTCATTAGTTATCCATTTTCTAAATGAATAATATGGTTGTTATCCAAATTTGACATGTTTTTAAATAGTTCATTATCTAATCTATTTTTTAATGGATAATATGGATGGTTAATTATTTTTTTTAACCGTTTTGCCACCGCTACACACCACCATTGAAAGCCTCCATTATTTGATTTTCTTTTTCACGTTCTTTTTTCTATCTTCTTCGTTTCTAACCAGAATAATAAACATAAATTGGAGTTTCAACAACCTCAACTTCTCCATGACTCTGCATTCCTTAGCAAAAACTTCTCGAGATAGCTCGAAAGTTCCATTATATTTGGAATACACATTAGTTTTACCAGACACAAATGAATTTCCTACCGTAATTGAGCTAGGCGATTGTGAATAAAAGGTGGTTAATTGGGGGGAAATGATAAAACCTGAATCAAAATTGGAGTGAAAACTGGGATTATAATTGGAAATAGAGGTGGCCTTTGAAAATTACCTTGTGCAAATTCATCAGGGGGTTTAAGTGTTGGTTCAATTCTTGGGATAATTATGGGAATGGGGGTACGGTAAAGATTTCAAATTGGTGAATTACAGATAAAGATCGAGCTCCCTAATCGGGTTGCCTAGTGCGGTTTACATTCCCTGCATGGTTTGCTGGCTATTACTGTTGGACTTTAAGCATTGCGCTTAAAGACTTTAAGCATTGGGCTTAAAAGTCTAAGAGTGTGAATTGGGAAATTGTGGGAAATAAAATGGAGGGAAATGAAAATTTGAATCAAGTAAGCTTTTGTCATGAACTTTGTACCACATTGGTGAAAGACAACTACACTTGTGTGTATAAATATATGATCACTTCTTAGAGCTCTTAAAAGGAGTTGAAGAGGATGTATCCTCGCGCCGTCGTCGTCGCTCGCTCGGCTTCGGCTTCGGCTTCGGCTTCGGCTTCGGCTTCGGATTTGCATTTGTCAAATGATCGATAAGATTATTTTTTGTCAGTTCATTAACGGAATTAACCGAACCTGAACAGACACTTTTTCCTGAACAGACATCACACCTCTTCCAATAATTGCCTATAAATTCTGAGGCATGACTTCTTTTTCCACTCACTGAAAAAGTTCTTTGAGTTTGTTGGTATCCTGTAGTTTGTATGGCCACTATTGCAGGAAGGTTATTCCGTTTCATCCTGGGAGGATTTAATCCATTATCTTGGCAACATGTGAGGGGGTTAAAATTCTTTAAGGACACACAAGGAAATTGTGGACTCGGAATATTTCTTATCGTTTATATATTTTTCTGTTTCTTCTAACAGTTCTTCTGATCTTCTAGTTTTAACACAGAGGCGATAATAAGCTTAAGGAATGTTTAATTAACGTTTCTGTGGTGAAATTTATATTGAACTGTTATATATATTTGGTTTAGTGACTAAAGCCTTGTGCTTTCTACTCCAATAATTGTTCTGTCCGGTTTAAAGTATATCAAAACTTTACCGGACTAATAAACGTACGGGTTTGAAGTATATAAAAACTTCACCATTGTTACGTGTTGTATGTTTGGTTTGGTATTCAGTTTGAAGATATCAAAACTTCACTGATTTAACAAAGTTCTGTTTGTTTCCAACTTAACAGAAACATGACGAATGAAAACCAAACTAATGGAAATACTGCTAGAACGGGTGCTTCATCAAGTGTTGTTGCTTCATCAAGACCAACACATACAATGGCACCAGCAGAAAAACCCGGGAAGTTTTCCGGTACAGACTTCAAGCGTTGGCAGATGAAGATGTTTTTCTATCTAACTACGCTAAGCTTGCAACGATACATCAAAGAGGATGTTCCAGTCATTGGAGAAGATACTCTTGAGGCTGAACAATTTGTGGTAATTGAAGCATGGAAACACTCTGATTTCTTATGCACAAATTACATTTTAAGTTGTTTGGAGGATGGCTTGTATAATGTTTATAGCGTCATGGAAATNAAAAGTACAAGACCGAGGATGCTGGACTTAAGAAGTTCGTTGCTGCAAAATTTTTGGAGTTTAAAATGATTGACACCAGGTCGGTCATCACTCAAGTCCAAGAATTACAAGTCATCGTGCATGACCTCCTTGCTGAAGGTATGACCCGGGTCAATAATTTTATTAATAATATTGATCGTGTCATTAATTATAAATTTGTTACTGAAGGTATGGTCATAAATGAGGCGTTTCAAGTTGCTGCCTTC